>CM064495.1:53955314-53972814 GCA_032716605.1 Paralithodes platypus
TACGTTAAGGGGGGTGACCTGCTTTTGGTTATTTCTGTCCTTTTCTCTCTTTCTCTGGCTTGTATCCATTCGGCCCCATTCAGCCAACTATTTTAAGACGTTTATCCCCATCTAGGTGTCGATTTCTTCCTGGCGAGCGATAGCGAGCCAGCATTATATGAAGAAATCCGGCTTCGCCGGAGACATTTTTCTATCAAAAAATTTACAAATTTAGCCTGTTGTCAAAAAAAAAAAAAAAAAAAAAAAAAAGGCTCGCTACCGCTCACCAGTAAAAAATTGACACCTGGATGGGGATAAACGTCTTAAAACAGTAGGCTGAATGGGGCCAAATGGATACAAACCAGAGAAAGATAGAAAAGGACAGAACAGAAACAGGTCACCCCCCTTAATTGCAGGTGTCAGACCTGCCAATAAAGGTTAATGGACAAATAACCGTTGTGAATCGACCTGTACCGCCCCCTTCTCCCTCATGTTTTGCCCTATTAGTTAGGCGATTTCAAGACTTTTTGTGCTATTCAGGTGTCAATGTTTTCCTGGCGAGCGATACCCAGCCAGTAATTTAGGAGGAACCAGCCTTCGGGCGTGACATTTTGCTACCGAAAGATGTGCAAATTTAGCCCGAAGGGAGGTCTTCGTGGTATTTTTAATATCTTGATGAAGATCTAGGGAGGAAACTAAAAATAATGAATAAATAAATAATGAACCAATAAATACTACTAAAGACAAATGTGCCCGTAAGGGAGCTTTTTTTTTCTCTCCCTCTCTCTTTAGCTTGTATCCATTCGGCCCCATTCAACCTACTATTTTAAGACGTTTACCCCCATCCAAGTTTTTTTTTTAAGAGACAATGAACGGAGGAAGGAAAAACACAGATAAAACAAAAAGGTCCATGTGCCTAAAGGCATCCTCCATTCATAAATGTTGTAACAAACTGGATTTAAACATTTGTAGATTGTAAGTTTGTGGAAAGCAATTCGAGGGAAGTGAATTCCAAAGAGTAGTAGCTCTGGGGATAAATGAAATCTGATAAGCAGAAGTTCTGCATTGTGGAGGAGAAAGTGTAAATTCATGGGCGCTCTCAGCTGCCCTAGTTCTACGGGGAAAGATGTGGAGAGGCGGCACAATTGAAGCAAGCTCCTCCGAACAATTGCTGTGAAAATATCTGTAGAATATATGCAAGGGATGCAACGTTTCTTCGTTATGGGGAGAATAAAAATGTAGGAAGGTCCTGTGTGGATATTGCAGGGTTATTGATTAATCTAATAGCTTTTATTTTGAATTTTTGTCCAACTGCTCAAATGCAACCACTCCACTTCCCTTCCACCCCACAGAGGTGAACAGTAATCCATCTGAGAACGAGCAACGCACCTTTTTTATGATATCACGGCCAACTGCTCGTCAGTGAAGAATTCTCGAACTCTGTACAGGAGTCCCAGTTTTTTAGAGGCATTCTTAGCAATGCTTCTAACCATAATGTTCCGCTCAAGGTTAGTAGTTAATGTTTAACACCGAGAATGTCAATACTAGGGGAAGTGGGAATATTACAATCATTAAAAAAATATATGGGAGTCAGTGAGATTCTGTCGGTTAGAACAATTGAATGTACTGGTTTTCTGTGCATTAAAGGAAACTAGATTCTTTTTCCCCATCCATTAATTCTAGAAAGGTCCTGGGTTCAGAGAAATTGCAGTGTTTATTTTTGAATTTATAAAGATCGGTTGGGTGAAAGAATTGGTAAATGTGAAGGAACGTGGAGTGTTGAGTCATCTGCGTAGGAATGTATTGGAGTTGGCTTAGTGGTAGATATGAGAATCATTGATATGAATGAGGAACAGAATTGGGGCCAAAACTGATCCCTGGGGAACACCAGCATTTATTGAGTGAAATTGAGAATAAAGGCCATCCTACCATTACACGTATTTTTTCTGTTATGAAGATAAGAAGAAATTAGTGGAACTAATGATGCAAGGCCGTAGTGTGACATCTTCGACAATAAGGATTGATGCCAGACTCTATCAAATGCCTTTGATATATCCAGTGCTATTGTATGTGTTTTCAACCATGTTGGTCTGTAGCTTGGTTTTTTTTGATTTGATGCGTAAGAAGGCAAAGCATGTCTGCAGTTGATCGACATCGTCTAAAACCAAATCTAAAACTAAAAGCCTATCACTGATTAATTTATTATTCTCAAGATGCTTAATTATGTGATTATTAATATAATTTCAAAGACTTTGCCAAGAGTGTTTTGGTAAGTTATAGCTATTTGGTCTGTAGTTTGATGGATCAGAAAGGCACCTTTTTTAGGAACTGGAGGGATGTTTGGCTTCATTCCAGGGTACTGGGAAGCATGAGGTATGAGTACACAGACGGAAACTTTTTTTGCCAATACAGGAGCGAGCACCAAGGAGCATTCTTAAGTACTATTGAGGAATTTCATCTGGAACCAGGAGCCTTATCTACCGAAGATTCTGCAAAATAGTTGTGACATGTCTGGTGTGGATCTTAAGTGAGGGAATTTCAGTCGAATTAAAATTAAGTACAGGGACATCTTGATTTATTTCATCTAAGGTTGAGTTGGTGGAGAAAATATCCGCAAGAAGGTTAGCTTTACCTCGTGGGTCACTTACAAGATTGCCAGTCGGAGATTTTAATGGTGGAATGGATGAAGCAGTAGTGAAGTTTGATTTAAATGAGTTAAGAGTAGACCAAAATATTTTGTTATCATTTGGATTATTTAGAAGTTTATTTGCCTGCTTGTGGAGAAAGTTTGATTTAAGTGTCAATATTTTCCTGGCGAGCGGCAGCGAGCCAGCATATATATATTTTTGTTTTGACAGCAAGCTAAATTTGTACATTTTTCGATAGAAAAATCTCTCCGGCGAAGCCGGATTTCTCCATAAAATGCTGGCTCGCTATCGCTCGCCAGGAAGAAATCGAAACCTGGATGGGGATAAACGTCTTAAAACAGTTGATTGAATGGGGCCGAATGGATACAAGCCAGGGAAAGAGAGAAAAGGAGAGAAAGATAAAACAAGCCGGTTACCCCCCTTAACTCCGCTGTACCGGCTGGAGGAGTTTATGTTGTTGTGACTGTTTGTTGTGTTGGTGGTTATGGTGTTGTTGGCGCTCCTCCACCCACCCACTCTGGCACACCGGGGTCAGGGTTGAGTCGTGGGGAAACTTTATATTGTCCAGGTCTAAGGGAAAAAAGTTACCTTGCTTGATGTCTGTTGGTAAAAGGTTGTCTGTATGTCTACCTTGCCTGATGTCTGTTGTTGGTAAAAGGTTGTCTGTATGTCTACCTTGCCTGATGTCTGTTGGTAAAAGGTTGTCTGTATGTCTACCTTGCCTGATGTCTGTTGGTAAAAGGTTGTCTGTATGTCTACCTTGCCTGATGTCTGTTGGTAAAAGGTTGTCTGTATGTCTCCTGATGTGCCTTCGCCTGATAAAGGTGTCTGTTGGTCTACCTGCCTGATGTCTGTTGTTTGGTCTAACTTGCCGCCTGCTTATTTCCCGACCTTGCTGTTGGTAAAAGGTTGTCTGTATGTCTACCTTGCCTGATGTCTGTTGTAAAAAGGTTGTGTCTGTAGTGTCTACCGTTGCTTGATGTTGTCGGGGTGTCTGTTGTCTACCTTGCTGATGTTTGGTGGGAAAGGGTGTCTGTATGTCACCTTGTGATGTCTTTGTTGTAAAGGTTGTCTGTATGTCTACCTTGCCTTGATGTCTGTTGTAAAAGGTTGTCTGTATGTCTACCTTGCTACTGTCTGTTGGGTAAAAGGTTTGTCTGTATGTCGACTTGCTGATGTCTGTTGGTAAAAGGTTGTCTGTATGTCTACCTTGCTTGATGTCTGTTGGTAAAAGGTTGTCTGTATGTCTACCTTGCTTGATGTCTGTTGGTAAAAGGTTGTCTGTATGTCTACCTTGTCTGATGTCTGTTGATAAAAGGTTGTCTGTATGTTCTTCTTGCTCTACTGATGCTTGATGTCTTTTGGTGTGTCTGTATGTCTACCTTGCCTGATGTCTGTTGGTAAAAGGTTGTCTGTCTACCTTGTCTAGAGGCTTAAGCTGGCTTCTCACGAGCACATATTTACATCTTTTATTTACCTACATTTCTCTGGCAATTTCACCCCGGTGTCGGAGGCCAGACTGATAGTATTAGTTATCATATTACCTTAGGCGACAACAAGAGGAAGTGTACTTGAAGAGTGTTTACCAGATATGTCGAAAGCTGTGTGTGTGTGTGTGTGTGTGTGTGTGTGTGTGTGTGTGTGTGTGTGTGTGTGTGTGTCAGAGATATGTGTATACAAGAGATGTGTGTGTATGTACGAGGTGTGTGTGTGTGTGTGTATAAGAGATGTATGTGTGTATGTACGAGAGGTGTGTGTGTGTGTGTGTGTGTGTGTGTGTGTGTGTGTATAAGAGATGTATGTGTGTATGTACGAGGTGTGTGTGTGTGTATAAGAGATGTGTGTGTGTATGTAAGAGGTGTGTGTGTGTGGGTGTAAGCGTGGGTGGTAAGGTCACTAAGGAGGTCCACATAGGCCCCAGATGGTGGAAGGACTAACTAGCCAGGAATGCTGCCTCACCCATTTGTATTTATTTTAGAGCTAATATACACTATACTATAATTACAATATCTCAATTGTATATTAACCCTTTCGTTACGGATGATGTCTATGTTGATTATACTATGGCTATCATTAGACGATGTTATGCAACTAGGAAAGACCTTTGAGAAATTAAGGAGTATGAACAATCTCAATCGAACCTTAGTCTTTCACAAATCCTTCATGAGCTGAATATTATTGGTTAATAGTAGCCAAACTAGGGTAAGGGCTGGTCCTATCCAGAGTGAGGCTTGGCATCCTATACCCAACCTTAGCTGTTTCTGTCTGTCTCTTTTACTGCCCTACTTTTCCTTCTGGGGCAGGAGGCTAGGAACCCTCCTCCCCTTGTAAAAGTCACCTACTCGACGAGACAGAGTAAAGGGCGAGGGAACGCTAAAGTGGTCCTGGACCCTAGGAATGGGAACTTGAAATGTTGTTTCTGTTCGGGCTCTGTACTTGAGTCAGCCACCCCCAAGTATGGGCTATGTGCCTGAGTACATACATGCATGCATACATGCATACACACACACACACACACACACACACACACACACACACACACACATACACATACACACATACATAATTATACAATAGTAGCCAAAATGAAATTATAGTCAATATTCACATTACTGAAAAAAATAACTATAACATCAGATATACAGTATTCCAAAGACATCGAATGACTGTGTATTTTTAAGGGGGGTCACCGGCTTTTTTTTTATCTTTCTCTCTTTTTCTCGCTTTCTCTGGCTTGTATCCATTCGGCCCCATTCAGCCAACTGTTTTAAGACGTTTATCCCCATCCAGGTGTCGATTTCTTCCTGGCGAGCGATAGCGAGCCAGCATTGTATGAAGAAATCCGGCTTCGCCGGAGAAATTTTTCTATCGAAAAATTTACAAATTTAGCTTGCTGTCAAAACAAAAATATATATATGTTGGCTCGCTACCGCTCGCCAGGATAACATTGACACCTGGATGGGGGTAAACGTCTTAAAACAGTAGGCTGAATGGGGCCGAATGGATACAAGCCAAAGAGAGAGGGAGAGAAAGAGAAAAAAAAACGGTGACCCCCTTAAGAATAGGCCCGACTCTTTATGGCTCTTCTCCCACCGATACTCCAAACGATTGTAGTCCTGTAAAAGGTGAATGACCACTTGGCTACATTCTCCTCAGGAAGACTGTCTTTTGCAGGGCCAGGTTAACAGAAACTTTCACCAAAATAAAAAACTTTGGCTATATTTGACACACACACATTTTCTTTCACACATACCGTATACGCACACAACCAAACCAATAATATATATACACACATTCCATCAGCCAACAAAACAGACACACACACACTTGCTTCATCTGTCTCTCATACTTACACACACACACACACACACACACACAATAATACACGGACACACCACAAAGGATATTTCATAGCATCCTAAGAACTCATTTTACTTTTATTGTTTCCTTTCCAAGCAGGCGTTTCTTTTCCCTCCAGTCTGAGAGAGAAAGAGACTTCCAAGCACAGGACCCCAAAAAGAGAAGAACGTCAATTAAGCTCGTTCCGAAAACATAAAAAGAACGTAAAACGCGAGGCTCGTATGATCTGCATGCAAAGTGGACCTTACGAAGAGGAGGGGGAAAGACTGTGGGTTCAAAGAGCAGAGGTTCTTCTTCTAAAGCGCTACCGTCTGGGCTGTAATCTTTACACTAATTTTATATTTACTGTTCCCATATCATACATTCTTCACGGTATAATACTCATGTTTGTTTACTGTGTATCTGACCTATTTTCATGCCCCAGCCGTGTTTCTACCGAAAATTTACAAATTTATCTCGAAGGGGGGTCTTGGGGGTATTTTGTTAAAGCTTGATAGAGGTCTAGGGAGCAAACGAAAACAAATATATGTACCGGTAATAATAATAAAATAAATAAAACCCTAAACACTATACCGTTCCCTTGAGACGTGTTGATTGGAGTATTGCCTGAGGACCCATCGACCGCGGCTGTTATAGCGAGACAAGCAATATTTACCGCTAGGGATGACACTGTTACTAATGCACCACCGTGACGTACAGGCGGGTGTGGGACTGTGTGTACGTGCGAGAGGGTGTGTGTGTGTGTGTGTGTGTGTGTGTGTGTGTGTGTGTGTGTGTGTGTGTGTGTGTGTGTGTGTGTGTGTGTGTGTGTGTGTGTGTGTGTGTGTGTGTGTGTGTGTGTGTGTGTGTGTGTGTGTGTGTGTGTGTGTGTATTCATCATATATGTGTTCATATGTGTCTGTGTTTATGTGAGCGTGTGTGTGACTACGTGTGAGTGAGTGAGTGAGTGTGTGTGTGTGTGTGTGTGTGTGTGTGTGTGTGTGTGTGTGTGTGTGTGTGTGTGTGTGTGTGTGTGTGTGTGTGTGTGTGTGTGTGTGTGTGTGTTCATGCTTCCCTCACGTTTCCCTAACTGTGAAAATATAATTTTGGCATGTTCTAAATATAGACGTACCGAAATGAAGACGGATTTGCTGTTATATTTTAAGAAAGTTAGGTGTGACATGACAGAGCGATAAATTGTCACGTCCCCATGTCATGATTACTGGAATGTGACTCCATGTTAACCCCTTGAGGAGCTAAGATGCATTTATATATTTTATTTTCGTTATCATTAGCCGATTTTTAGCAGTTTGCGAAAAAAATATCAAGGTACGGAAAGGGTAAAACTATATCAATTAACCCTCAGACCTCCATAATTCCTTTTTAAACTGGATAATAAATGATAGTTCACCGACAAAAATTATAAAACTGCAAATGCAAAAGGGAACACAAGAGAAAATTATAATGCGAAGAATCTATCCCAAGAGAACAAAGAAAACAAGCCAGTCGTGTTGAAGGATGGAGGGAAACCAGTTTACATAGTTGTTCCACCCAGGAAGGACAACAACAACAACAACAAAAACAACAACAAAAACAACAACAACGAAAAAAAAAAAAAAAAAAAACGACGACAAAAACAACAAAAACAACAACGAATTAATTGCAACTAAACCGAAGTGTGTCTTGTTAGAGCCCCATTGTTTTGCCCCCTTCAGGAGTCGATTTTTTTTTCCTGGCGAGCTATAGCTAACCTGTAATTTGAGAGAAAACAGCCTTCCGCCAGGATTTTTTTGTATCATAAAATGTACAGGTTTAGCTTGAAGGCCGGTCTGGGAAATTATTGTTGTGCAGCTTGAAAGAGGTGTAGGGGCAAGCGAAAAGAAGAAGCGTAAACTGAAAACAAAATAATACAACAAATAATATAAACATAAATGAATACGAATATGTTAAATAATGCCAAACAGTACAACAAATAATATACTGTTGTTCTTGTTGTTGTTGTTGTTCCCCAAGCTGCCTGGCCGAACAGCCCCAAGGTCCCGAGCAAAGCCAAGGCCATAACCGAGCGCCCCCACAGAACCCTCCCTGCCGACCACAATAAAGCCTGGGTGACCGAAGCCACTCCATGGCGGGGAGCTGAGGAGGGTGCACAAACGCCCGGGAAATAATATACTGTAAACATAAATGAATAAGAATATGTTTAATAAAGCCAAACAGAAAAACGCAGGAACACACGCACGCTGTGGTGAAGGAAGGAAGAACACCAGTTTACAAAGTCGTTTTACCCAGTTAGGACAACAAAAATAACAAGAAGAAGAAGAGTCAACGAGCTGGTCCTGGTAAGTACCGGTAAAGGCGGATCTTACACAAACGCTCTCCCCCGCAGCAGGGGGCCCACTTCGTTTGTTTTCTCTTTCTCTCCCTCTCTCATTGGCTTGTATCCATTCGGCCCCATTCAACCTCCTGTTTTAAGACGTTTACCCCCATCCAGGTGTCAATATTTCCCTGGCGAGCGGTAGCAAGCCAGCATATATATATATATATATTTGTTTTGACAGCAAGCTAAATTTGTAAATGTTTCGATAATTGATCAAGAATTGCCGGAAACAATATCCCTTTGATCCCGCCTTGCTGGACAGAGAGGCAGCTTGGTAATTGTATTGTGGACTCGCGGGGAATTAATTGGGATGTACAAACCCGGAACGTGGAGTGGCAAGGAAGACATTTGAAGGAATCCAGTTTATTGAATTTGAATATGAAGAGGATTGAGAGAGATGTAAGGGGAGGGAAGTGTTTGAGGGGAGTACAGCAGACTCACTCACTCACTCACTCTCACTCTCTCTCCGTAAACGATGTGAGAGAGTTCAGAGCCCTTCAATATTATTACTTACTGTTGAGGGATGGTATTCGTCTTACCTGGTTGTAATGATCTTCAATGTGTGCTTCCTCCTTGACTCTCTCTCTCTCTCTCTTTTTTACCAACCATCCCCTTCCATCCTTGCTTCCTGTTCCCTCCCCTCTTACCCCTCCCTTCCTCCCATCCCCCTTACAGACCTCTTCCCTTCCCCTTTCCCTCTCTCTTGGTCTCACTATCCCTCCTTCTCTACCCCCAGGTGGGCTGGGGGGCGGTCCGGTTTCCTCTTTAAGAGAAAATCTGACTGTTTTCCAACCCACTGGGGATTGGCAGGGATTAACTAACTGCCCCTGTCTCCATGTCAAGACACAGGATGTCATATACCTTCGTGCAGTTGTTTTTTCTGCATGTATGTAAGTAAATTATTGATATATATATATATATATATATATATATATATATATAGAGAGAGAGAGAGAGAGAGAGAGAGACTGGGGGGAAGAGAGCCCAAGCATCTTGACCCTTTTGAGTCTCCGTGTATATACAGTATATACCTGTATGCAACATTTGTATATCCTGTATTTATACCAACTTGATAAAATAATCAAATAACAAAATCTCTAACCCCCCCCCCCCATTCTTTCCCCTGGTAAGCAAGTCATGGCACACTGATAGGGGACACACACACACACACACACACACACACACACACACACACACACACACACACACACACACACACACACAGCCCGTAGCCTAGTAGGTAGAGCTCTCGTCTCACACACGAGGGGTCGGGGGTTCAATCCCCGGCCGGGCGGAGACAAATTGGGCTTGTCTCCTTTCATGTGTTAGCCTCAGTTCACCTAGCTGTAAATAGGTACCTGGAATAAGTGGACGACGTTGTGACGTCCCATCTGGGGTTGGCAAAAATGGTACAAGGCGAGATGGGTATCATATGGTTCACCTAAGCTGATGGCTACCTAAGCCTTAGGGCGAGACGGTACCGTCTATAGTGAGAATGGTACCATACAGATCCACCCTAAGCCTTCGTTTCCGATGTCGCCAATTGGCTAAAAATACAGACTACACACACATCCACAGCCATTCCAACGATACATATAACACCTACATATATAGGAGGCGGGAAATAACGAGCATGCTCACTCCCGCAATACAACTAGAGTAAGTACACACACACGGACATAAACTCATGCAGCCATAGCCATCAACATTGTTTACTCCCAGCCCCCACACGCAACCACACATGTGCACCATAACTCACAAATTAACAATCACGAAAGACCACGTACAAATACGTATACGCACAAGCAGCACTGAATACACCAAATTAAACAAATACATAAATTATATATATATATATACAGTATACCGTATATACTGTATATATATACAGTATATAATCATATATATATATATATATACCGTATATATATATATATATATATATATATTATATAGATATATATATATAATATATATATATATATATATATATATATATAAAATATATGAAATAGAACAAACACCATAGAATATATAAAATAAACATAGAAATAGCCTACATAAAATACACAAACCAAGAATTTAATATAACAATTGCAAAGATACTGTAGTGACATAAGGGTTTTAATGTATTAAATCAATGATGGCATTAAACATTGTGAGCACCGAACACCAACAACCACGAGTACAGTCACCTTAATAAGTGATGTTTCGGTTCCCAGTATGTGTTGATCAATAATTGGTATTAGCAGTAATTACACATAATTTCTTCGTTTGGAGTGACATATACCAACATGTTCCTACACTTACGCACACTATTCAACATCCGACAGACATTAATGCAGCACAGAGCTAGTCAAACATCTGGTCCAACTTACACCGATTATGATAATACTGGTACGGTCTCTTCTTTTCACCAGTAGGATTTCCGCACATACCTCGCCAGGACCCGGACACAGATTAGTTTTATGCAACCCAGATGGAGACGGTCGTATATATAAAAACAACACCTACAATATTTTAATCAAGCTAGCCTAATTTAATCTAGTCTACATTTATCAAGCCCATTAAATATTGATTAAATATACAATACATACAACACATCTATAAAAATAAAGAACAATGTACCCGTTTTGTGTTCATGTATTATATGGAGGGTATCAACTTGTAGGCGGTGGTGTCATAATTATATACAAACTGACCGAACTAGGCTGTATTAATAAAACTTGTAGGCGGTGGTGTCATATATACAAACTGACCGAACTAGGCTGTATTAATAAAACTTGATGAGGGTCGTAACCTCCTCCCCCCCAAAAAAAAAAAAAAAAAATCACGACAGATACCGTGATGTGTCGAGTGCATGGGAATAGAGTTTGGTGTCTCATCAAGTATGATACTATCTTACTGGGTGGTCTGGCCAGGTTGCGGGCTCGGGTAATAATAATAATAATAAGCATTCCATATTCAAATATATATAATGTATGCAAATAAAGCACACTGTTGAAAACATAACATTGAAAACATGAACACGGTGAGTTTTTACAAATGTCCTCTCCCATTACAACGTTCGATTCATTATAATTACTTAACTAATAAAAGTACTACCAAGAACAAATAGGTAGATAAATAAGGTGTGCATGAGTTAAGATGCTGGTGCGTCAGTTTAGAAGGCTTCCCCCGTACCCAACCATCACCCCCCACATACACTGGTTAGTTAACTTACTTACACCGGGGCCTTGGCGAACCGGTAGGGGACGTTCCTCAATAGCAACCCCCCCCCCCCCACCCCCTTTAGCAACACCCACCCCCTCACCATAATAGCAACCCATCCCCCCTTTCAACAGCACCCACCCACCACCGCTACCATAATAGCACCCCTCATAGCCCCCACCACACGCCTCCTCCCCTTCAACATCCCCCTTCCCCCCTTCGAAAGCCCCCTCTCTCCTTCAATACCCCCACCACCACCTCACTCCTCCCCTTCAATATACCCCTCCTCCCCCTCCTCATCCCCCTTTTCCCCTTCACCAGCCCCCCTCTCTCCTTTAATACCCCCCACCACCACACCCCTCCTCCCCTTCAACATATCCCCCCTCCCCTTCAACAGCCCCCTTCCTCCTTCACCAGCCCCCCTCTCTCCTTCAATACCCCACCACACCCCTCCTCCCCTTCCCCAACCCCCCTCTCTCCTTCAATACACCCACCACCACACCACTCCTCCCCTTCAACATACCCGTCCTCCCCTTCAACAGCCCCCTTCCCCCCTTCACCAGCCCCCCTCTCTCCTTCAATACCCCTCCCCCCCCCCCACCACCACACCCCTCCTCCCCTTCAACATACCCCTCCTCCCCTTCAACAGCCCCCTTCCCCCCTTCACCAACCCCCCTCTCCTTCAATACCCCTCCCCCCCCACCACCACCACCACCACCACACCCCTCCAGTATGTCAGTCTTGTCCATAGCTCCATTCACCCACCCACCCACTTCCCTCATGCTTAAGGGAGCCCACCTCGCTTTATTTCTCTATCTCTCCCTCTCTCTTTGGCTTGTATCCATTTGACCCCATTCAGTCTACTGTTTTAAGGCATTTACCCCCATCCAGGTGTCAATGTTTTCCTGGCGAGCGGTAGCGAGCCAGCATACATATATTTTTATTTTGAAAGCAAGCTAAATTCGTACATTTTTCGATAGAAAAATTTCTCTGGCGAAGCCGTATTTCTCCATACAATGCTGGCTCGCTATCGCTCGTCAGGAAGAAATCGACACCTGGATGGGGATAAATATCTTAAAACAGTTGGCTGAATGGGGCCGAATGGATACAAGCCAAAGAAAGAGAGAAAAGGAGAGAAAGAAAAAAAGCAGGGACCCCCCTTAAGGAGGTTGATTGTTGTTCTATGTATTTATTTATTAACTTATTTATTTAGTGTCCTCGCTAGACCTCCATCAAGCTTAAAACAACACACTCTACTGTAGACCCCCTTTCAAGATAAATTTGTACATTTTTCGGTAGACAAATTTCCCGGCTGAAGGCACATTACTTTAATTCTTCCATTCTGACTTCTGTCTTCCTTATCTACTCTCCCTTGTATCCCCCTTCCTTTCGTATTCTCCAACTTCCTTCCTACATTCTCTCTTGGCTTCCTTTCTTCTCTCTCCCTTTTAGTACATTTAATCCTTCCTGTGTGCCTTATGTATGTTTTGTCTTCTTCCCTAGTATCCCCTTCCTTTCCCCTTCCCAACATTTTCTTTCCATTCCCCCTTCTTTTCCTCTTCCCAACATTTTCTTTCCATTCCCCCTTCTTTTCCCCTTCCCAACATTTTCTTTCCATTCCCCTTCCTTTCCTCTTCCCAACATTTTCTTTCCATTCCCCCTTCTTTTCCCCTTCCCAACATTTTCTTTCCATTCCCCCTTCTTTTCCCCTTCCCAACATTTTCTTTCCATTCCCCTTCCTTTCCTCTTCCCAACATTCTCTTTCCATTCCCCCTTCTTTTCCTCTTCCCAACATTTTCTTTCCATTCCCCCTTCTTTTCCTCTTCCCAACATTTTCTTTCCATTCCCCCTTCTTTTCCTCTTCCCAACATTTTCTTTCCATTCCCCCTTCTCCCTTCCCGTGTGGACAAAAGCGGTGCGAACACTACTCCTTCCTCTAAGCCTTCTCTCCCCCATCCCCTACCACCGGATCAATTTATGACAGTCCTTTGAAAGCAAAAATATATGGAAACCCCCTGTGGGAGGCAATAATCTTCCCTTTGCCAGGCTTCCCATGTCTGAGTCACCCAGTTAAGGGGAGACAGACCGTTTTTTCTGGACCCCCTTCTCCCTAATGTTTAGCCCCACTAGTTTTGAGATTTTAAGACGTTGGTCCCATTAGCTTGACGATTTTAACCCTTTTCGCCCCTTTTCGTTGTAAATTTCAAGACCTTTCGTTCCATTTAGGTGTCGATTATTTCCTTTCAGTTATTCTCACATTTAGTTATACTTAGCCAACCAGCTAGTTAAACTTACTGCCAGTTCTTTTCACTTATTCTCAGACTTAAATATTCTCAGTTATCCATTTAGTTATTTGGCTAGAAAGCTATCCAGTAGGTTTGACAGGGAACCAGCAAGCACTAAAGGCATCGATCCATCAGCCTCCCACTTACCAGTCAACCAATCGCTCTGGCAGTCAACCGATTGCTCTCACAGTCAAATCTCCTCACACCCGATGCTTCTATTCATATACCAGTAAATACGAACCTGGTGTAAGCCGACTATTTTGAAATCCCAGCTGAGCTAAATTCGATGGTTTGTCTGTCTTTTCACGTATGCATTATGTACGGTCGCGCTACTAAGTCATGCCCCAGCTGTCATTACGTTTGGCTTGCTCTGTGCTGTATTAATGTCTGTCAGATGTTGAATAGGGTGGGTAAGTGTAGGAACATGTTTGTATATTTCACTCGATATGAAGACATGAAGCTTAGATAGTTCTGATACCAATTATTGGTCAAAACATACATGGTGCCGAGCATCACTTATTAGCGCGACTGTACTGTACACTCCAATACTCGTCCTCACAATAATAATAAAATCCTTGCAGTCAAACAATTCTCAACCACACTTCAATAGTTATCCTATAAATATATACATATTGACATCCTCACCTTTTACAGTCACAAATCAAATTTATCAAACTTCTGCTAAGCCCCTCCCAACCGCTCAACTGGTTTATTTAAAGTAAACCACAGCTAGTTTTCACCAGTTCAAGGTGTCACGTCTTCAGCCAGTCACCCATCGTATCGTCACAGTCTCAATATTTCAGAGTTAAACAGTCAGAGCTCTTCACAGTCTACCAGCCAGTCTTCTTTACAGTCAATGTTTAAGCCTGTTATTTTTTTCAGTCAACCCTTTATAGCATACCAGTCAATCTTTTCTGTTTTCTTTCCAGTCAATCTTCAACAGTCAGCCAGTTTTCAACACAGTCAACCTTTCACAGTTAAGGGGAGACGGACCGTTTTTCTGGACCCCCTTCTCCCTAATGTTTTAAGTTTGATGGAGGTCTAGGGAGGAAACTAAACAAATATATGAATAAATGAATTAGTAGACCAAACAAACAGCCACTGTCCCCTTAACCAGTCAGCTCTGCCACAGTCAACCAGTCAGTCTTCTTCAGTGAGGCCCCTTTCATAGTCGCAAATTCATTTAATCAAACTCCTGTGGTAAGCTCCTCCCAAGCGCTCTACCGACTCAGCCACATTCAACCCCTGCTATTTCTCACCACTTGAACCTGTCACGTCTTGGGGTCGGACCTAGATCGGAGGGGTGGATAGGGATGAAGGTAGGGAGAGTTGAGGTTAGTGGACTTGTAGCTAGCCTAGAAGTATACCCATCAAGAGTTACCTATTGTATTTTATATTATCGTATTGATAGCTTAAGGAGGGATGGGCGTTTGTAGTTGTTTATTTTTTTATTTTTATTTTTTATTTTTTTTCCCTAGATTTCCTCCCTAGACCTCCATCAAGCTTTAAAAAAAAAAAAAAAAATGCCTTTGGCCGGGACATTTGTCTATCGAAAAATGTAAAAATTTAGCTTGCCCATTAAATACTGCAATACACCCTTAATTTCTCGTTCCACATATTCCAACATTCCCATTCTTGCACAACATTTACTGCAATACACTTTGAATTTCTCCAACATTTCCCTCGTCATTTCCACATATGTGTCGCCTGTGCCAAGTGTTAACCCAACAAGTATCAACCGATCCACTTATTGGACACGACTACATTCAATATTCACAATGTCAGCGTACCCCAGTCTCTCTCTCTCTCTTGCTCTCGCTCTCGCTCTTGCTCTTGCTCTTGCTCTTGCTCTCTCTCTCTCTACTCCCTTCTCTTTTCTACTATTACTGTGTGTGTGTGTGTGCGTGTGTGTGTGTGTGTGTGTGTACGTGTGTGTGTGTGTGTGTGTGTGTGTACGTGTGTGTGTGTGTGTGTGTGTGTGTGTGTGTGTGTGTGTGTGTGTGTGTGTGTGTGTGTGTGTGTGTGTATGTGTGTGTATGTGTGTGTGTGTGTGTGTGTATATGTATGTATGTGTGTGTGTGTGTGTGTGTGTGTGTGTGTGTGTGTGTGTGTGTGTGTGTGTGTGTGTGTGTGTGTGTGTGTGTGTGTGTGTGTGTGTGTGTGTGTGTGTGCGCGCGCGTGTGTGTGTGTGTGTGTGTGTGTGTGTGTGGTGTGTGTGTGTGTGTGTGTGCGTGTGTGTGTGTGTGTGTGTGTGTGTGTGTGCGTGTGTGTGCGTGTCATGCTTGTGTTCACGCCACGTATTAAACCCATAAATATCTCCCACACCATAAATATCTCCCACACCAAGCTCGGTACAAGCCAGTATGATCGCTCCCCCAGTTTACAAAGAGCTAAAATACACACCGTAAATCACTTCTCCCACTCTATTTGTTCACACATTTAAGGGGGGATGGTTTACTTTTTGCTTGTATTAATTATTTTTCTAGTTTCCTCCCTAGACCTCCATCAAATTTAAACAAACATCCATTAGATCCCCCTTCTAGATTAATTTGTACATTTTCGGTAGAAAAATGTCCCGGCCGAAGGCCGATTCTTCCAAAATTACAGGCTCACTATGGTTCGCCAGGTAAAAAATCGACACCTAAATAGCACAAAAGGGGGCAAAAGGTCTTAAAATCGACTAACTAATGGGGAAAACATCTTAACATCTGAATACTAATGGGGCTAAACATGAGGGAGAAAGTGGTCCAGAAAACCGACCCATCCCCCCTTAAAAGCCATGGAGTCAGTGACCAAGGGTTGCCAGGGTCGGGGTTAGTTTTTGGGGAGCCAGTTGCAGATTATAGGTGTCGTTATAGTTACGATAATCACAACATAATAACAAACAATATGCCCCCCAGATCCCCCTTCAAACAATATGCCCCCCAGATCCCCCTTCAAACAATATGCCCCCCAGATCCCCCTTCAAACAATATGCCCCCCAGATCCCCCTTCAAACAATATGCCCCCCAGATCGCCCTTCAAACAATATGCCCCCCAGATCCCCCTTCAAACTAAATTTCATTTTTTTTTTTCGAAAAAAAAGACGCGGCAGCTGCAGTTCCAGCTTCTAGTTTTCAGCCTCCCTCTAGCTCACCAGGAAAATAAAAGACACCTGAATGGGACAACTCGTCTTAAAATTGTCAAACTGATGGGGCGAAACAGTGTCCTTTAAAATTCCATGCTAATAATGTTTGACGCTGACAAATATACGGCGAAAAAGAAGAAGAAAGGGAGAGATTAGACTATTATGGTGGGCTACTTTTTGTGGAACTGGGCGTGTTTTAGTGGAGGTGGCAGCACTGAGGCAGACCAGTAGGGATGGGGGGGGGGGGGGGGGTGAAGCAAGCAAAGCAGAGCCGGGATTTATGGAGGGCGCAGGAAGCAATTACAGAACCCGGACCATTTACGCTTCACGTCTGAGAAATGGCCCCCGATATAGGACCAGGCGACTTTCTCACCATTAAAGACTATTATAAACACTTCCGACATTCCCCAGCCTTTGTCGTAACTCCGGGTTAAATATCAGAGTACTATATTTTTACTTTCCCAATTACAACAACGCCCCCTTAATGGTTCACTTTTTGGGCGATTTTGGCATGTATTCATTATTTTTCTAGTTG
>CM064495.1:53977814-54135314 GCA_032716605.1 Paralithodes platypus
TCCAAGCTCCGAGTCCATATATATATATACTGTATATATACACACACACACACTATACGGATTCCTAAAATGTAAGGCGTTATATTATATTTAAAGTATGGATTTCCAAAGCAATATTAAGGTTAGGTACTACTTTTTCTTATGTGCAACGAGGTAGGTTGCCTGACGCTTAAAATAAAAACACGAGAATCCACCTAAAGTAATTTAAGAACTTAAACAATACCATTAAATCTAACGAAAAAGTCATTCATACGTTAGGCAAGCATAATAGAACACCAAATAATTACACTACTAAAGTTAATAGAAGATAATAAGTAATTTCAGCTGCAGGTTTTCTGACAAGTGAAGAGCCATTACCAATAGAGCTACAAGGGTGACAAGGGAGCATAGAACCCGTGACAGTATCTCTATAGTAAGATAATCACCCTATACACCTATACACAACTCTCTCTCTCTCACACACACACACACACACACACACACACACACATACACACACACACACACACACACACACACACACACACACACACACACACACACACACACACACTAGTACTCAGCCTTCACGTTTCCTTTAATCTATTATCGGCTCAGAAAATATTTATGTTGTAATACCAAACAACAAATTACCGGTACTATCGTGAAACTAATTATTATAATAAGTATTTTTGTTGGTATTACTATATAATATGTCGAGGTAATATAAACCAACACACCTCAAGCATATCTAATTATATATCACATAAAACGGTGAAATTGCGAAAAAGCTTAATAGAGTGCAATGTGTGTTAAGTAGTGACAGAGTGGGTCCAGCTGGCATTCTGACTGCAGCTGAGTACTTTAACAGCTGGCACTATCATCAACATCATCACTCTACAGACTACACAGTACACAACACACATATACACTCTCCATCAACACCACACACTATCCACAAACAACACCAAACTATAACTTCACCACAAGCAGCACATTCCACAGCCAGCACTCTTTAACATCCAAGCGTAACACCATTTGCAAATATGTACGTTCCACCAGCACTCATCACCACCATTACTCTCTTCACGATATACACTACTGCCTACTAACAACACCAAACTACTACCCCATCACTAAACTCCACTACAGACACTCTCCACCACCACCACCAACACCATCACCACATAAACAGCCATGCCAATCCTCACCACCAACACCAACATTCTCTACTACTCACTATCAAACATTATTATCCATTATTACCGTCACCACCACTCACCACTCACCTCCACCATAAGCTCCACCACACCACTAACCTCCACCATAAGCTCCATCCCTCACCACTCTCAAGCTAGAACGAGTTCAACGTAGAGTTACCAAAATGATACCTAGCCTAAAGAACAAACCATACGAAGAGCGTCTTAGAGAATTAAATCTATTTCCTTTAACCCAGCGCAGATTAAGAGGTGACTTAATTCAAGTGTTCAAAATCATCGACAATATGAACTGTAGTAAGTACTTCACTATCGACCAATCTAATTACACGCGGGGAAACGGTTGCAAAATTATTGGTAAATCTTTTAACTCACACGAATCTAAGAATTTCTTCTTCAATCGAGTTGTCAACTTGTGGAATGGGCTTCCCCGAAACGTTATAGACTGCATCACCGTTGATTCATTTAAACTCCGCCTAGACAAATATCTCGCATCAAACCCGCGACTGAATGCGTTTGTAAATTAATAACTTTATTTTATCCCCCCCTCAGTTACTAACCCATCTGTCCCCTACTAACTTCCTAATCCTGCCACGGACATTAGTTCCAGGGCAGTAATTCCCTTTCCAATGTTCCCTTACCCACTCTAAACCACTGTTTGGACACTTGATCCTCAGTGTTTTGGAGGACAAGCAACCTAGAAGGGTCACTAGATCTGTTGTTGCTTGATTTCCTTTGTACTCCTTTGTACTCCTTTGTACTCCCTTTGTACTCTCCTCTACTTTTCACCACTCACCTCCACCATAAGCGCCACCACTCACCACTCACCTCCACCATTCACCACTCATTTCCACTATAAGCTCCACCATCCACCACTCACCTCCATAGCCACTGCAACTTCCTCACAAGCCTTTCTACTCAATTCATTAATCTTGACTCTCGCACACAGAGCCTCCCTACCATCACCATACATCTTAACTACCATTAAATATACCTATCAACCTTCCTTCCATTACCATAACAATACCGGTGTTGTCCATATCTACCACCACTACCATTATCATCACCATCATCACCACCATCATCACCACCATTATCAACACTACCATCACCACCACTAAAATCTGTCCACACATATCCTGCACCCACAACCTAATATTAATTGCAAACCCGTAACTCAATCATTCTCATTCAACGCTCATCAGACTCTCTCTCTCTCTCTCTCTCTCTCTCTCTCTCTCTCTCTCTCTGTAAAGTAGGCTTGCGTGGTGACTGCTTTCCTTGGAGCGCAGCCACCGTGTCATCATTATACGAGCATCATCCATCTTCAGGCTGCTATCTCTCTTTCCCTTCTACCTCTGTGGCCAACATCGTCCTTACTAGCTGGACTATAGTTTAGGCCACAATCACACCAGCAACATTAGCGGCGCGTAAAAATATAATCGGGCTGCAAAAAAATAAAAAATAAAATAAAAACCCACACACACATACAAGTCGACGAGCAAATGCCATAGACACATAATATACGGTATCTTCAATATTTCACTCTTATCGGTAATCATGGTTAGTTTGTTAATTATGAGGTGAAATTACATGAATAAATATCTTGATTGGTGAGATGACAAGCGTGGTGATGAAGGAGGGGTTGCAGTGACAGAAGATGTAGTGGTCAGGGAGGAGTGTGGTGACAGAAACAGGTGGTGCTATGATGAGGATAAGGCCAGTTGATAGATGTGGTGATGAAGGGGTGGATGTTCCTCTTCATGATCTTACACATGAAAATAATGCACACGATTGAATTGCGAGTGTTGAACTCATCTGACTATATAGTCAACTGATAATTAAAAGAAACCACACTCGTAATACATTCATACCTAAGATTACCTAAGATCACTAGGAGGAACAGAACTTATGAGGGCAACTGCACATCAATATCAATCTACCCATCTTGATTTGATTTACCTCATAATGATATACCTTTGATTTATAACAATAGAGAGGAAGGTTGCGTACATATACCCCATATGTGCCAGGTATAGTGAAGATGGTGAAGTGATGGTGATGAGAAGGGGGGAGGGGGAATTGATGGTGATGGGAGGAGGAGGAGGTGCGGTGATGGGGGAGGGGTTAGGTGTCAAAGGGGAGGGGGAGGGAGGGGCATGAGGGGATGGAAGGTAGGCTAGAGAGGGGTCAGGTTACCTGGCCAATACGAGGACATGGCTTCAGTCACACACACACACACACACACACACACACACACACACACACACACACACACACACACACACACACACACACACAATCACTTACTTTCACCCAAAAGAAAAATAGCCTTGAAGTTAAAATATACAAAAACCACCATATCTCTGTTTAAAAACCTACAGAGATACAGCTCACTCACACCTGCCATGACCGCTCAGCTGAGACCACAAAACAGCTGATACAAGCATAACATAATGATTGCTGATATACTGTCTATTGCCACAAGTGTAAGTTTGACAGTGACGGATGGTTTGATTTAATTACCCTCGCACGCACGCACACACTCACTCTCTCTCTCTCTCTCTCTCTCTCTCTCACACACACACACACACACACACACACACACACACACACACACACACACACACACACACACACACACATCCCATAAATAACTAGGACACTATAAAACGAATCATATACTGTACTATAGGATCATCCCTGACTGATCCCATTCATATATCCTGGAAGTTGAAGGATAATCAATAATATAATTATCATGTTCTCGCTATAAGAGAAAAACCAGCTCTAATAACAATGAGTGAATTGCATTTACATATATTTTACTCATGGGAAATGTATTAATCTTGCTACGAGGCTCAGTGCGAGAAGGGACAAGGTCCATACATTCCAATGAAGAGTTTAGTAGCCGATTAAACCATATTAAAATATACGTATTTTTTGGTGAAAAAAGAGCCAACCTCTTTCTCCAATAGCAGCATAATGGCTACTAAGGGAGGAGTAAATTGGAACATTTACTAATAAGAGAACATAATTATAATAGGCACTGTTTCATATAATTAGGTACTGTTTAATCGGGTAAAGTCTGTAGTGGCATATTTGTAAATTGGCCCTTCTTGCACTCGGTAATATATTTCAAGTTTTATCTTGCATACTGACTACTTTACTTATTTGTTGTGTTAGTGACTTTCCCACGTTCTCTTGGAGTCTATATTTCACTTATATAATCGCGCTCTCCCTCTTTCTTTATTTTCGCTTCTATCCTCTCCTTCTCCTCTCTCTCTCTCTCTCTCTCTCTCTCTCTCTCTCTCTCTCTCTCTCTCTCTCTCTATCCTCCTCTTCTTTCTTTCTTTTCTCTCCTCTCCTCTTCCTCTCTGGCACTCTTCCTTATCTATCCTCCTCTCTTCTCTCTTCCTGCGAACCTTAAATTCTCTGTCTCCCACCAATCCCATCTTTATCAACTTCTTTCCTAACTCTTTGCTTACCCTGCTCTCTTCTCTCTGTCACACATATCTCTTGCAAACAATTCTCTCTCCTCTGACACCCTCCTCTCTCCCTGTTTTCTCTTCCTCTCTATCTCTCCCTGTTCGCTCTTCCTCTCTCTCTCCCTGTTCGCTCTTCCTCTCTCTCTCCCTGTTCTCTCTCTCTCTCTGTTATCTCTTTCTCCCTGTTTTCTCTTCCTCTCTCTCTCTCTCCCTGTTTTCTCTTTCTCCCTCTCTCTCTCTCTCTCTCCCTGTTCTCTCTTCCTCTCTCTCTCTCCCTGTTTTCTCTTTCTCCCTCTCTCTCTCTCCCTGTTCTCTCTTCCTCTCTCTCCTGTGGCAGCCATCTACGTGAACCTCTTCCCTTCAAAACAACTCTCCGGGTTTGATCCTAAATTGTCTATATCCCCTCCTCTCTCTTTGTTGGCTTCCCTTTCTCTCTCTTTCGTTGTCATTTTCCTTATCTTTATTACATGTTCTGCTTCCCTTCTTCGTTGTTCTCTCTCTCTCTCGTCGTCATTTTCTATATTACATTCTCTGCTTTTCCTCTCTCTCTCTCTCTCTCTCTCTCTCTCTCTCTCTCTCTCTCTCTCTCTCTCTCTCTCTCTCTCTCTCTCTCTAGTTACTTCAACTGTTGGACCGTTAGTCGATGAAAATGGAGAATACACCAAAGACGAAGTACAAATGAGTAATGCCCTCAATACCTTCTTTGCATCAGTTTTTACAACAGAAGACCTCAGTGATATCCCTACACCATCGCCGATTCAGATTGATAATTCAGATGTTCTAAGCAATATCACCGTTACAGAGAGAGAAGTATTGAATTGTTTAGATAAACTCAAGGTAAATAAAACGCCTGGACCTGATACAATCTCGCCTAGAGTTCTAAAGGAAGCTAAGGATGAGCTCTCCAAACCACTGACATTACTATTCAATAAATCCTTGCAGTCTGGAACTATGCCCGATCAGTGGAAACTAGCCAACGTAACACCGATATTCAAAAAGGCAGCAAAACCCTACCCAGTAACTATCGTCCAATTAGCTTAACCTCAGTTGTATGTAAAATGCTAGAAACGGTCATACGAGACAGACTCGTAAATCACTTAGAGGAAAATAACATACTTAAAGATACTCAACACGGCTTTCGTAAAAAACGTTCCTGTTTAACAAACCTCTTAGACTTCTTCCACGATATCCTCAACCTCTACGATGAGAGTAAAGCTGTAGATATTATATACCTTGATTTTCAAAAGGCCTTTGACAAAGTTCCCCACAAACGTTTACTGCTAAAACTAAAAGCGCATGGAATACAAGACGGTGTGTTGAAATGGATAGAAAATTGGCTCAGCGACAGAAAGCAAAGAGTAGTCATAAACGGTAAGGCATCTAAATGGACCAATGTAAGTAGCGGGGTACCCCAGGGATCGGTACTAGGACCAATTCTCTTTCTAATTTACATCAACGACATAGATGAGGGTCTCACCTGTACAATCTCAAAATTTGCTGACGATACAAAAATTGCAAATAGCGTACTCTCAAAAGAACAAGTTGACGATATGCAACACAATCTAGATAAATTGTCATGTTGGGCCCAAATTTGGCAAATGAGTTTCAATGCGGATAAATGTAAAGTACTACATATCGGGATACCTAAATGAGAAAGCAAACTATTCGATGAATGGCACTCAGCTTAAGAATGTAAACAGAGAAACCGATCTGGGAGTAACAATATCGAGTAACCTAAAACCGAGTCAACAATGTTCAGAAGTGGTTTAAGAAGACAAACAAAATAATTGGCTTTATAGGCAGGTCATTTGAGCATAAATCCAAAGAAGTTATCCTAACCCTTTACAATTCCTTAGTCCGCCCTCTTCTGGAATACTGCGTTCAATCCTGGTGCCCTTATTACCAAAAAGATATAAACAAGCTAGAACGAGTTCAACGTAGAGTTACCAAAATGATACCTAGCCTAAAGAACAAACCATACGAAGAGCGTCTTAGAGAATTAAATCTATTTCCTTTAACCCAGCGCAGATTAAGAGGTGACTTAATTCAAGTGTTCAAAATCATCAAAGGCATCGACAATATGAACTGTAGTAAGTACTTCACTATCGACCAATCTAATTACACGCGGGGAAACGGTTGCAAAATTATTGGTAAATCTTTTAACTCACACGAATCTAAATTTCTTCTTCAATCGAGTTGTCAACTTGTGGAATGGGCTTCCCCGAAACGTTATAGACTGCATCACCGTTGATTCATTTAAACTCCGCCTAGACAAATATCTCGCATCAAACCCGCGACTGACTGCGTTTGTAAATGAATAACTTTATTTTATCCCCCCCTCAGTTACTAACCCATCTGTCCCCTACTAACTTCCTAATCCTGCCACGGACATTAGTTCCAGGGCAGTAATTCCCTTTCCAATGTTCCCTTACCCACTCTAAACCACTGTTTGGACACTTGATCCTCAGTGTTTTGGAGGACAAGCAACCTAGAAGGGTCACTAGATATGTTGTTGCTTGATTTCCTTTGTACTCCTTTGTACTCTCTCTCTCTCTCTCTCTCTCTCTCTCTCTCTCTCTCTCTCTCTCTCTCTCTCTCTCTCTCTCTTCAGATAAGCCCCCAGTTATCACGCACCAAGGGGCTTCTGTTTCACAGAGCCCGACATAATATTATACTGACGAAGCACTGACACGGACTTCTGCGGCAGACATTGATACAGGACATTTCTGAAGAGACCTGCCATTAACCCCTTGAGTAAGAGAGGATCAGCAAAAAACGAGAACCTTTATCTGTCATTAACCCCTTGAGTAAGAGAGGATCAGCAAAAACGAGAACCTTTATCTGTCATTAAACCCTTTAATAAGAGAGGATCAGCAAAAACGAGAACCTTTATCTGTCATTAACCCCTTTAATAAGAGAGGATCAGCACAAACGAGAACCTTTATCTGTCATTAACCCCTTGAGTAAGAGAGGATCAGCACAAACGAGAACCTTTATCTGTCATTAAACCCTTGAGTAAGAGAGGAACAGCAAAAACGAGAACCTTTATCTGTCATTAAACCCTTTAATAAGAGAGGATCAGCACAAACGAGAACCTTTATCTGTCATTAACCCCTTTAATAAGAGAGGATCAGCACAAACGAGAACCTTTATCTGTCATTAACCCCTTTAATAAGAGAGGACCTGCGAAAACGAAAACCTTTATAAAACAAACGGAGAATATAAATACAGTACTTGTTTATGCAATCAAAGTTGTATTTGGACAGATACAGCTATGACCGCAATTTGACGTATTTCTTCAATAAATATGTCAGACTTTATTGTATTGCACTCGATTTACTATAATATAATATGCCGTTATTCTTTGATTAATATATTTGTTCGAACTTATGTAATTGGGGTTATTTGACATTGCAATATATATATATACTGTATATATATATATATATATATATATATATATATATATATATATATATATATATATATATTATATATATATATATATATATATATATATATATATATATATATATATATATATATATATATATATATATATATATATATATATATTATATATATATATATATATATATATATTCAATAGCAATATATTCCAAAAGTACAGTATACTTTATATTTGTAACCATGATATTCTACCACAGGACATGATACAGCACATTATACTGCTGCTGTTAACATTTCCTTGGGGCAGACACCGATTGCTTAAGTTGGCAAAACATCACAAGGATCCCATTCACTTGCTGATGGTAGTCATGCTGGTAAGCAAAAAGTATAAATTAAATGTAGGCTAAAAAGTTCTGATTATAGTTTTGAAAGTTATAAAATTACAATCAATGATAACGTTTTGATTTTACGTTCATAATAAACGTTGCCTTTATACAAAAGAAAACAAATATATATATATTTACGAAGTGTATAGTGACTTCGATTATCTTCTTATCTTCTCCACAACAACAACAACACCCACTTCTAACAACCCCCAAGTGTCTCAAATCACGGAGCAGCACGTCGACAGCCCATAAGAGATAAAAACCGACACATAATTGGCCCTCACTATCTCATTATCACCAATATCAGCCCAACCAACAACACCACGAGCTATTGATACCACCGATAACTCAACACGGAATTCACACCACAACCTTTGCCCCTAACTTTTTGTATTTGATTTTTCATTATTATTATCGTTGTGTGTGTGTGTGTGTGTGTGTGTATGTGTGTGTTGTTTTTTTTTGTTTTTTGTTTTTTTTTTTTTTTTGCAACTTTAATCTGACAGCTTCTGTATTAAGGGGGAGGTAGTTGTTTTTTTCTGGACTCCCTGATCCCTCATGTTTAACCCCATTAATTTTGAGATTTTAAGACGTTCGTTCCATTAGTTTAGTGATTTTAAAGACCTTTCATTCCATTTCTTCGACAATATTAGGACCTTTCGTGCTAATTAGCTGTCAATGTTTCCTGGAGAGAGATTGCGAGCCTGTATATTTAGGAGGAACAGGCCTTCGACTGGGACATATTTCTACCGAAAAATCTATAAATCTATCTCGAAGGGTGTTTATTTTGTATTTATTTTTTAACTTGATGGAGGTCTAGCGAGGAAACCAAAATATACATAAATACATTAATATATAGACCACAAAAATAAACCCTGCCCCCTTTAAAATGATATACACATTTTATCATCCATTAATATCTATCTTCAATGTTAGTAAGCCATAGCAGTACCAAGTAGTCCTAATAGGTTGCCAGGACAGTGTTGGTGGCTAATGGTAAAGACGGTGGTGTGTAGCCCTCTGTACCTGGGAGTGAGAAGCGACACACCTGATACTGATGATGAGGGTGTGTAAGGTGTCACGTATACACACACACACAAGAGTCATACATACACACGCACGCACACATACACACAAGCACACTCACACAGTCACACACATACATACATACATACACACACACACAAGTCATACATACACACGCACGCACACATACACACAAGCACACTCACACAGTCACACACATACATACATACATACACACACACACAAGAGTCATACATACACACGCACGCACACATACACACAAGCACACTCACACAGTCACACACACACATACATACATACATACATACATACATACATACATACATACATACATACACACACACACACACACACACACTATATTTGTATGCATGTATGTATGTGTATACCGGTACAAAATATCAAGAGACAGCACACTTATATCACATGCTGATACGGGGACTTATTATCAGCTGACTGTAACAACGTAAACACCACATTTAATATCAGCTGACTGTGTAAAGGTAAACACCAATCACGGCCACAAACACACACAGCCAAATACACGCACACAGACATACACTAAGCACCATAAGTAACGTCCATGAATTAAGTATACACCACGAAAGTACTCACTATATATATATATATATATATATATATATATATAAAAGTGTACCCTTTTAATGTGTTATTTATAGCTTGATCATAGGTTCTTAATGCTGTTTTAGCCACTCTTTAAACTTGTCTAAGTTTATATCAACACTATCACCTATTGTGTATATGTAAACAATTATATCTGCACTAAGTACAAACACCGAAGACTAAAGTAGCAAGCTTTCAACATCAACACTCTAAAATATCAAACAAATGAAGCCCCAGACATTTCACGCAGTAAGCTGGAACACGCTATCACCAATATCAAAGGTATATCCCCACACACATCAAACCTAACATGCTACGATCACATGCAGGCTACAATATCCTCTCTCTCTCACACACACACACACACACACACACACACACACACACACACACACACACACACACACACACACACACACACACACACACACACACCACACACACACACACACACACACACACACACACACACACACACACACACACACACACACACACGCACACACACACACGCACGCACGAACACACACACACCACCAGTGTTACATCCATATCACCCAGAGAACTTTCCTTAAACAAAGACTGGATACCTGGCGACATAATGGGTTTGTAGGCTGATCATTTCATAACATTGGTTGTCAATGGATCTACAACAACTTGAACTGCATCAATAAACTACTTCAGAATAATCAGGTCAGGTGAAGGTATTGAGGGATAAGCCTTTACAACGGCACATAATGATTCCTTACTATTTTACATTCTGGCCAAAACTAGACGAAATACCTCTGCTATAGTTGGTTTATTTTCAGCTCACGTTCAATTGCCATTTGCCCTTCTTGATAACTTGAATACTTTGTAGCGAAATGTGCTTTTTATTATGATAACTTAGCCTTAATATCATGCAGACACACATTAGTTATTATGATAACTTAGCCTTAATATGATGCAGACACACATTAGTTATTATGATAACTTAGCCTTAATATGATGCAGACACACATTAGTTTCATATATTGCCATTAATATCATGCAGACACACATTAGTTATTATGATAACTTAGCCTTAATATCATGCAGACACACATTAGTTTCATATATTGCCATTAATATCATGCAGACACACATTAGTTTCATATATTGCCATTAATATCATGCAGACACACATTAGTATTCATTATAGCATGCCATTAATATATTTCCATTAATTCATGCAGACACACATTAGTTTCATATATTTCCATTAATATCATGCAGACACACATTAGTTTCATATATTGCCATTAATATGCAGACACATTAGTTTCATATATTGCCATTAATATCATGCAGACACACATTAGTTTCATATATTGCCATTAATATCATGCAGACACACATTAGTTTCATATATTGCCATTAATATCATGCAGTCAGTCATAAGTTTCATATATTGCATTAATATCATGCAGACACACATTAGTTTCATATATTGCCATTAATATCATGCAGACACACATTAGTTTCATATATTGCCATTAATATCATGCAGACACATTAGTTTCATATATTGCCATTAATATCATGCAGACACACATTAGTTTCATATATTGCCATTAATATCATGCAGACACACATTAGTTTCATATATTGCCATTAATATCATGCAGACACACATTAGTTTCATATATTGCCATTAATATCATGCAGACACACATTAGTTTCATATATTGCCATTAATATCATGCAGACACACATTAGTTTCATATATTGCCATTAATATCATGCAGACACACATTAGTTTCATATATTGCCATTAATATCATGCAGACACACATTAGTTTCATATATTGCCATTAATATCATGCAGACACACATTAGTTTCATATATTGCCATTAATATCATGCAGACACACATTAGTTTCATATATTGCCATTAATATCATGCAGACACACATTAGTTTCATATATTGCCATTAAAAAACGAGCTAATAGAGACTACGATATTAAATAACCCGTTAACTGAAAATGAACGGACTACTTTTATATGTTGTTATTATTTGTTTTGTTTTGTTTCTATATAAGAGAACCTCCGTCTACGTATTGTGAAAAACCTATTATCTTCTGGTAACTTGTGGGGGTGAGTGAGTAAAGTGAGAAAAAGCAACCGACTACTGTGACAGGGTCCAAGCTACACTGTTATAAGGGCCAATCGGCGCTCTGCCTGAGACCCCGTTTTCTGACCTCTGACCGTTTTGGTGAGGTCGGTGCTCACGGTGTTAGTGAGCTGGGCCTATAATTAGGACTTATAATTAGGGTTGGGTGTGATAGAGATCTGCTTTGTGTGGGCCAATCGGCTTTCTGCAGACTCCCTTTGTCTTGTGTTCTTATGCTTTCAGCCAGACACAACAGCCTAGCAAATCTTGGCACAACAGGATGACGGAGTTCCTGCCCCCACCCAGGGTTACCATTAAGGGGAGGTTTTTAGTTTGGTCCCTAGATATCCTTCCAGCTTAAGATTACACCCCCTTGAGCCCCTTTCAAGATAAATTTGTACATTTTTCGGTAGAAAAATGTCCCAGCTGAAAGCCGGTTCCTCTTAAATTACAGGCTCGCTATCGCTCGCCAGGATAAAATCGACACCTAAATGGCACGAAAGGTCTTAAAATTGACAGAAATGGGTTGAAAGTTCTTAAAATCGTCAAAATAATGGGACAAACGTCTTAAAATTAGAAAAACAATGGGTCTAAACATGAGGGAGAAAGGAGTCAAGAAAAAAATCCCTCATGGTAGAAATCTCCCCTTAAACAACTACCACGGTTATTTTCTGTCATTTCTGCGACTCCAATTATCGTGATGGGTGTGTTTGTGGGCGTTGTTTGGAGCTACGTAAGAGGAAAATGGTGCGGTGTAGCTGCAATAGAACACACTAACGCTAAATGGCAAAAAACTCACCCTCCTCTCATTACTTCACTCACTCTCTCTCTCTCTCTCTCACACACACACACACACACACACACACACACACACACACACACACACACACACACACACACACACACACACACACACACACACATCTATTGATTGTTAAAGTAAGTAATACAGTTGTACCTCCCCACTGAGGAATAATACAAACAGTAAGACAAGCTGGGCACCACCAACAACAAAAGGTTTTAACCCACTGGAGCCGGATGGTCAGGAGGCAGGCAGTGGGTTAGGTATTACACTGAGGGGGAGGGAAGGTATACACAAGGGATCATATATAAACAGAGGGCTTAGGTATACACGGAGGGCATAGGTATACACGGAGGCCTTAGGTACACACAGAGGGCTTAGGTATACACCGAGGGCTTAGGTATACACGGAGGGTAAGGCAAGGTATACACGGAGGACTTAGGTACACATGGAGGATAAGGTATACACAAAGGGTTTAGGTATACACAAAGGGTTTAGGTATACACGGAAGATAACGTACACACAGAGATAAAATATACACAGAAGATAAGGTATACATATTGGGCAAGGTATACAATTATACATAGTGGGCAAGGTATACATAGATGGACGGTGGACAAGGTATAAGACAGAGGGTAAGGTACAAGTATATACGAGTTACCTGGAGCCCACATAATAACTAGGATAAGTCTTACCTTCTCCCTCTACCTCTCACTTAGTCTATTTTCCTCCTTCCATCCATTCTTCCTTGCCACTTTACCCTTCTATTTTCCTCCTCTCTATCATGAAGCCAAACTTCTATTCCTTCTATCCATTCTTATTTACCCCTTTTCCCTTTCTCTATTTTCCTTCACCCTATCATTCAGCCAAACTTCTCTTCCTTCCATCCCTTCTTCCTTACCCCTTACCCTTTCTCTATTTTCCTTCTCTCTATCATTCAGCCAAATATTTCTTCCTTTCACCCATCCATTTGTGTTTCTCTTCGATCGTCCACATCCTTTCCTTTGCACCAGTATGTGAGCTGTGTTGGGGGAAACACCTTAACATTGTGGATATATTGCACCGCTATCAAAAGACGTGAATCAAGATAATATATATGACTGTGGCCTCATAACTCATCCTTACTCTCTTACCCTTCTCCCCTTTCTCTCATTTTATCCATTACCCTCCTTCTTCCATCCATTCACTCTTCTATTTATCCAGTTTCCCGATGCCCTCCGACACTTGACCTTTCCTCCTCTTTCCATCCTCCTATTCTTGCCATAATTTGTCATCCCCACTTCCCCAATCACTCATTTCCTCCGTATATAACCATATTACTTCAATGCTCTCTTCCTCTACTCCCTCCTTATCATTCTACGCTCCTACAATTCTCTCTTCCTCTATCCCTACTCCTCTTTATTTCATGCTCCTACCAACCCTTCCACCCTACTGCGTTTTCATTCCTGTCTTAATATTCCCCCCTCCTCTCGCCCGCTGCTACTCCTACCCTAGGCCCCACTCCTTGTCACCATCTACAACTTATAATTTCCCCAGGTCCTCCCCCCCCCCCTTCCCCTCCTGTTACTCCTACCCCACCCCACTCCTTGTCTTCACCTACAACTCATAATTTCCCCAGGTCCTCCCCCCCCCCCCCTTCCCCTCCTGTTACTCCTACCCCACCCCCCACTCCTTGTCTTCACCTATAACTCATAATTTCCCCAGGTCCTCCCCCCCCCCCCCCTTCCCCTCCTGTTACCCCTACCCCACCCCCCACTCCTTGTCTTCACCTATAACTCATAATTTCCCCCGGTCCTCCCCCTGTACTGGTCCCGTGCGCACCCTAACCCTGACCTTCACTTGTTTCAGGAATGGCAGACATAACTCACCACTTCCGGCGGGTATAAACAAAGAGGATTACACCGCGCGGGGGGAAGGACTCCAAACATTACGGTGTCAAGGGGTTACTTCCAAATACACTACTTCACAATCATTACTTGAAATCATAAAAATACCAACATTGCAACATATTATATACTAGGATTTACTCATAATTATTACGGCGTGCGCACGTTATTTGTATATAGTAGAGGCACACAATAAATATTCTCGAAAACCCTCATAAAACTCGAATTATTACACCGTTAAAAATATATAACTGAAGGAAATACTTGATATGTTACCCAGTGAATGGGTTGCTTGGAAATACACTACATAGAACTCATTGTGATATAGAAAAATTAAAAACTTAACACTCCTATTAACCTGAGTGGAGAAATTACTCTATTACTAACGTTTGAAGAAGTTACTTGAAATTATGCTTATTACTTGAAAAAACACATAATAATAATAATGTGACACTGGAGGCAGAACTTGAGCCATAAAGGAATTACTTGGAACATACAATGGTGTCACAACTATGAAACACCCTTTGTTCTTATAACATTACCACATAATTTGAAGCAGTTGGGCTGAATAAGGGATTACAATGCTTACGAAAAACTTGAAACTACATTACACAATATAATTTTATGGACGAGGTAATACCCTACTAATTAAATTAATTCAGTAAAGGAAAATCGTTAATAACAATATTAGTATAACCTTAAAACAGTATTATACAAACTATACATCAGGAAATATACAGTATATATATCAACGAAAATGCGTAGTAGTATTAATTTGGGTTTACAAAATAGGAAAATATAAATTCCCCTTCAGCTTGGATAAAGGAGTTTACACACATTGCCTTCAATGTAACAGGCAGGTATTTATATAGCACAAAGGCAACTTGTAAAACACCACTTTTAATTATTGCTCTCTCTCTCTCTCTCTCTCTTACATACCGGGGAATTGGTGGATAGGGAAGAACCTTTATGCTATGGTCTCTTTCCTCTCTTTCACATTGGTTATAAAGATTGGGTAAAAAGTCTCGTAAGGAACAACGTGACTATTGATCCTTACTTTCCTTTACTTACACACACACACACACACACACACACACACACACACACACACACACACACACACACACACACACACACACACACACACACACACACACACACACACACACACACACACACACACACACACACACACACACACACACACACACAGGTCTGCGTGTTAGAAGTAATAACTGGGCCTGTATTAAGGCACGTTGACTGCCGAAAAACGTTTGGATCAAAAAAGAAATAAACCCCAGAACATTTGGATACGACAACAGGAAGCGAGTGAAACAGGAAAAGTTTGCAATATATTACGTCAACGGAAATATAGAATGTTCATTTTGGTTCTGTGAACAACTTTGGTCTTGGTGTTTAATGTCGTGGAGGCAGCCGTTTAAAAGTAGTGCGTCAAACGTTCCGGGGACTACAACATTTAATTCAGCAAAAAATAGCGCTCTAGCGGAATCAGGAACAATCATAATTAAATATACAAATACAATTTAGCAATATACACTTTCATATCCACTTCAATGTTATTATTCTTGCTAGCGTCAAATCATATATCTCAGCTTAGTGTGTGTCTGTGTGTATGTATATACCGTATATATATATATATATATATATATATATATATATATATATATATATATATATATGAGACCTTAAACAAGTACCGGTACCTTCAGCAGAGTAACTGTAAATAATTAAGAAAATACATATGAAATCATTCAGTAGGTAAACAAACTTATGTAGTGCATACACAAATTGAATGAAATATAATTGAAGGTGTACGTTCAACAACAAAACTATATAATTGTACTACACAACACGTACAGTACAAATAAATACATTTTGCATGCATTAAGAAATAGTGAGTCTGGTATGAAAGTGTAGCAGTACGTAAATCCTAAGTTAAGTAGGGCGAACAAGAGGTGAGGGATCGTGTTGCAGGGGGTGAAGTGGTGGGGGTGGGGGTAGTGGTGGGGGTGGGGGTAGTGGTGGTGGTGCTGGTATGATAGTTGTTGTTGTTGTTGTTGTTGGTTGTTGTTGTTGTTGTGGTTGTTATTATGATTAGCGTTGATGTTGTCGTTGTTGGTGGTGATAGTATAGTTGTTGATGTTATGGTTGTTGTTGTGGTGGTTATGGTTGTTGTTGTTATGGTTAGTGTTGTGGTTAGTGTTGTTGTTGTTGGTAGTGGTGGTGGTATGGTTGTTGTCGTTATGGTTGTTGTTGTTGTTGTTGTTGTTGTTGTTGGTGATGATGGTGTTGAAGAGCGAGTCGTGGTGGTGAAGCTTCTAGTTGGTGATGGTGGTGAAGCTTGTTGTTAGGGTTAGTGAAAATACAGTATAACACTTGTTAATGGTGGTGTTGGTGGTGGGTAGGTTTGTTGTTGGAGTTGGTGGAGATAGTGGTGGTGGTGGTGGTAGTAATAGTAGTAGTTGTTGTTGTTGGTGATATTGAAGGTTGCTGCTGTCTTTGTTGATGGCGGTGGTAGCTGTGATCTAATAGTTGGTGGTGAAGATTGTATTTGATGGTGTTATTTTTGTTGCTGTTGTTGGTGGTGGTGGTGATGGTGGTTGGGGGTTGTAGTGGTAAAGGTAGCTGCTATTATTGGTGGTGGTGGTATTGTAACATGGTGTTGATGTATCCTGGTCGTGATAATGGTGGTGGTGGTTGTAGCTTGGTGGTGGTGGTAAAGGGCCCTGTTGTTGTTGTTGTTGTTGGTGGTGGTTGTGGCACCCCATGGCACAGTGCCCATATACCCTAGGTGGCACTTCCAAGCCTTCAAGTACATGATTCACTCATATCAGATGTAAAAAACCAAATCGTTGCATTCCATAACCAATATAGATATAAAGGTGTTTTCTTTGACGACTTTCTTTTATTGTTGGTTTGTCACAGAGAGAGAGAGAGAGAGAGAGAGAGAGAGAGAGAGAGAGAGAGAGAGAGAGAGAGAGAGAGAGAGAGAGAGAGAGAGAGAGAGAGAGAGAGAGAGAGAGAGAGAGAGAGAGAGAGAGAGAGAGAGAGAGAGAGAGAGCGAGAGAGAGAGAGAGAGCGAGAGAGAGAGAGAAGGGGGGGGGGGAGCTCGAGGCAGGCAAGAACATAATACAGAGGGAGATCAAACCCCCATATCTGAAAAGGTCGTGGGTAGGGAGGGGGCAGGGCGGGGTGCAAACGGAAGAGAAGAAAAAAATGGTCTCCAAAGGCCAAGCGACCCAAAGACAAATTGGAAGGTGAGTCCAAGGGAAGGGAACACCGGCCTGCCACCTGTCACACACACACACATACACACACAGCCATACACACACACACAGCCATACACACACACACACACACACAGCCATACACACACACACACTTCATGGCAACATCTTTCATACCAACATATGCACACATACCAACAATCCTTTTACACACACGCACACACACATGCCAACATTCCTCACAAAAATACACACACACCGCCGACAACACTCACACCAATATCCTTATAACCAACATACACACATTCACACCCTCCCCAATATCCCTCACATCAACAATTACACCAAAACACACACACCAATATACCTTACACCAACAAAGACACACACCAACACCAAATCGAGGGTAGAATAGAACTTTCCTCTTGAGAAATGTGCCTCCTACCTTATCCCCTCCCTTCTGTTTTGTACACACCTCTTCCCATAACACCCAGCCTTTATTTTCTCACATTCAGCTTCACCTTTACCTCCAGCACATATAGATTTCCTAAGCTATTACAAGCATCTCAATAATTATTTTAATCATAGACATTGTATTGCCTCTCACCAGTATTGTTGTATAAACGTTCTCCTGTTAGCATCATTGTTCGCCAGTGCCATTTTTTTGTTTCAACGTAAGAATTATTAAATATCTATCAATTATCCTTTTCACCACAGCCTTGTTTTCTCTTCTCTCCAGTATTTCTTTTTCAGCATAATGTCATCCTCTTACCATATTTGTGTGTATACAGGATCTTCATCTCCAACAGTGATCTGTTCATTTAGCTATCAGTTCTTCTTTAATAAACATTTGTATTCATCGGCACTTACTGTATTTCCTATTGACATTAATTTTCTTCACAACATAAAATATATGTTCATAGATTCTCCATCCTCCTCATCCCCCCCAATATAACGATCAGCTCTCCTCACCACCAGGTCTTCTTTAACAACACGTTTTCTTGGCCAGCACACAATTTCCGTCCAGGTGTTTGTGTTCCCCAACTTTGCCACTACAGGTATTCCACAGCCACCTTCCTCAACCACCACCTTCCTCATAGTACTTACCTGGAGTCACACCAACGCATTTTCCAACAATTCCTACTCGGCAAGTATATTCTGGCAACATTCAGTGTCTTTTAATCCGTATTGGAAATTAGACTGGAGGTAGATTATTTTAGGTAGTTGAATTAGTATGTAAGTTTAATTCAGAAGCTTTCAGACAAACATTGTCAAAATATATATCGGAAAAATTATAGTGCGACTCTGATTTCCAACAATTACCCTCCTCTGTTGTATACCATAATATTCGATAAAAAAAACTATTTCTATCCAATTGTTCTGAACATCTCCTCCTATTAGACCGTGGAAGTGAGTCACCTCCAACACCATCAATCTCAGCACATCATTATCAGGTAACATTAATTCACTATAGTTGTGGGGGGTAGGGGGTTAGGGGGGCCACATCATCACTATATCCCACCATCAGTATCCCCTCACCAGCATCACCGTAAGTCAAGGCATCACAATACTAGGTCCTTAAGGGCAGGTTTTTTGGTATTTCTGGACCCAATTAGTTTTGATATTCTAAGACATTCGCTCCCACCATTATGGAGAATTTAGGACCTTTTGCCCCATTTATTTGTCAATATTAAGACACATATTTCTTGTGAAGTAGGTATGAAGTTTTCGAAAAAGCACAGAAAATAACTTAGAATTATTATGTAGGTCAAACAGTACCAGTGTTTATAGGTCTGTTAAACTTCCTCTCAGAATGTAAACAAGCAAAGAGGTATACGACGCAGTTTAAAACAAATTGGCATTGGATTATTGGCTTAAGGAGGTTGAGAGTATCGATTCAAGTATAGCCTGAGTGTATGTACGTGTACGTGTGTGTACGTGTGTGTGTGTGTGTGTGTGTGTGTGTGTGTGTGTGTGTGTGTGTGTGTGTGTGTGATAGTGAGAGAGAGAGAGAGAATGGGTGAGTGCCATTGAGTGCCACAGTAAGGGTGCCTGACTGCCTGCCTGCTATGACCTGTCAGTGGAGTCTATCAGTGGAGTCTATCATATAACCTGAGCCTCTCCCGGACACACACACCCACATACCAATCCTTCACACACTCACTCTCCACACACACACCCACACACCAGACACACCCACACGCCAAGACACCCACACACCACACTCACACACCACACTCACACACCACACTCACACACCAGACACACCCACACACCACACTGCCACACCAGATACACCCAATCTTCACACACTAGACACCACACCACACACTCGTCACCAAACACAATGTTTTAATCTACAAATTATGTCATTCCAATCTACCTACTAGAGGATTAGAGTGTGGGGAAGGATACTGTGGGTGATGGAGGGGATAATGCGGGTGGTGAAGGTAATGCGGATTGTGGAGGTAATGTGGGTGATGGAAGAGGGTTGTCAGGGTTATGGGAAGGTGGGGCAGTGTAATGTGGGTAATTGGGGTACTGTGGATGATGGTAAGGTCTGGATGGTGGGGGTGGGGTAGACGATAGAGGTAGCGTGGGTGATGGAGGTGGGTGTGGGTGGGGATAGGATAGTGTGGGTGATGGGCGTGAGGAGAGAGGTAAGGGGCGTCGTGGAATGTAACAGGCGCTCCACCGTTGTTACAACACTCTCTCACACTTAACACTTTTATTAGCACTTACAGCACCCTCAGTGGCCTGCTGTGATAGCCAGTACACACACACACACACACACACACACACACACACACACACACACACACACACACACACACACACACACACTATAAATATACATGTAATTATGTAAATATTCATCTTACAAACAAAACATTATTTCATATACCTGCGTGAACCACTAACTTAATATATAAAAAAAAAAAAATCAAAATCAAAACAGTTTAACTCTTCTAAATAATTAATAAGTGCTCACAAACCCATAGAGAACACTATGACGTAGTTTTAACCAACTCCTAATGCATAAAAAGTTTTGTTTTTGACGCTGGAAAAAAACAATCATGAGGGCGGAGGTGGCAGTGTTATAAAAAGGACAACCATAAAAACGTATTCTTTGACGCATTACACATGAGTGATGAAGTGTGTCTATAATCGCTCTGTATCATGATCCCGATACCAATAATATATCAAAGTTGTGGAGAAAAAAAAACCACATACAAAAGTGTCAAATACTCACGACGACTATTGTCAATTTGGTTACATACGAACCGGAAACTAATTTGATATAATATGACAAATGTTAAGTCATAATATAGGAGATACTCAGTGTGATTCTATACAAACTGCCTAAACATTTACGAGTCTAAAATAAATGATTGGTGTATAGCCTAGAGTGGTTCCCCCGGCCCAACAACAGAGTGGCCGCCATACTATCAATCACAGTGCCGGTGATAACTACTCCACCACCTCCACCACCACCACCACCAGAGTGTACCCAACCCACCTCCACCACCACCGGACACACACACACACACACACACAACCCAACACCCTATATATGGCAACACTCTGGCACCGGACCAACACAACAGCTGATTCTGACACCCGGCCGGCACACACTCACTCTTAACCATCATAGTCATACAACACATTTATAGGCTAATTATATCTCGCCATAGAGTACAAAACCGGATGCATCATACAACACCCAGTAGCCCGTCTTACTTACTATTTATATGAGTTATCTGTATATGCTCTTGGATGGCTTAAGGGGAGACATCCACTGGAGGGATTTTTTTCTTGACCCCTTTCTCCCTCATGCTTAGCCCCATTGTTTTTCTAATTTTAAGACGTTTGCACCATTATTTTGACGATTTTAAGGACTTTCAACCCATTTCTGTCAATTTTAAGACCTTTTGTGCCATTTTGGTGTCGATTTTATCCTGGCGAGCGATAGCGAGCCTGTAATTTAAGAGGAATCGGCTTTCAGCCGGGACATTTTTCTACCGAAAAATTTACAAATTTATCTTGAAAGGGACTCAAGGGGGTGTAATTTCAAGCTTGATGGAAGTCTGAGAAACACACTAAAAACCTCCCCTTAATATATTATAATTACTAATTCAGTATATATATATACTAACTACATGTATATTAGACTATAGGATGTACAGTTCATTATACAATACCAAGTGCTTCGCAAAATAAAATATATATAAGCTAAGTGATCTAACTAAAAGGCGTCTAGTGCTATATTACATTATAGCACCAAACATGACAGTACCATCTTACACGCACTTAGGGTATGAAACCTAATTGAGTTGTATTGCTTATGAGGGCATACAGGGGAATTATAGGACATGCGAAGATATTAAAGTAGTGACGATTGTATTGGACTTAACGATAAACACAGAACGTATAGCCGGTGAGATATATACGATAATTTGGATGATGATGCGGCAGAGTTTGGGGTGTTGTGAGGGGTGGTGGTGGTGGTGGTGGTGGAGGTAGAGATGGAGGTGGTGGTGGTGCGGGTGCCGCCCAGTGATATAAAGGAAGATTCATAGGACCTTCGTTTACAGTAGCAGTTATGTTGACTATCTTGCATTGTCAACCATAATGCCATTCAAACACACACACGCACGAAAGAGAGAGAGAGAGAGCGCGCGCTTCATGAATGGGGCAGGTAAATAAAGCTCTTGGAGGCAGGAAGCATTACATGAACGACACTGTAAATAAAAACGAGGGTAACGATATTCTCCCGATAGACGGTTATATTTCCTCTCCACCCCCCACCCCCCGTACCCTATAACCCTATCCATGGCCTTCATCCCCCCCCCCCCCTATCCCCATTATCGTCACGCTAACTAACCCTTCTCTTGTACCCTTATGTAATGCTAGCCCCGTCCTTCACCATCCCTATCCCTCCCTACATTTATATATATATATTGTCCAATCACCCCCCCCCCCCCACAAAAAAAAAAAAAAAACAAAAAAACACCCACCACTCTTAATGGGGGTTACCTGGTTTTTGTTCTCTCCTTTTCTCTTTCTCTGGCTTGTATCCATTCAGCCCCATTCAGCCTACTGTTTTAAGACGTTTATCCCCATCCAGGTGTCGATTTCTTCCTGGCGAGCGATAGCCAGCCAGCATTGTATGAAGAAATCCGGCTTTACCGGAGACATGTTTCTATCGAAAAATGAAGAAATGTATACGCCTCCCGACAAAAACATTTAAACAAAATTCTGGCGAGCGGTAAATCGACACCTGGATGGGAATAAAAGTTAAAACAGTAGGCTGAATGGGGCCGAATGGATACAACCCAGAGAGAGAGGGAGAAAAAAAAAACAAAAAACGAGGTGGGCCCCCTTAAACTGTTTCCTCTACAATGACGGCCTTGTCTATCTTGGTTTGTCTGTTACTCCGCCAGTCATCGGTGGACTGGACTTATGCTGGGTCAAAAGTATTATGTACGACTTCAAACCCGTTGTGCAATCATAAGTTATACTATATGAATCTGATAAGTGCCTTTACAATGTTGTCCATGGTGTATAATAAACATGATCGACAAAACCCCTATGGTCAGTCTTGTCCTTAATTATTTATTTAGTTCGCTGGGAAGTGAAGGCCGTTCTCCGGCAGCATGGCGTCCGGAGGTGGTGGGATAGGCTAAAGGGAATTAGCATAATATAAACTATAATTTGCCAAACAGCCAATAAATATTTCCTTCCTCCATGACAGACATGTACTGCTTTGACCAGTTTGGCGGTTTATGATCATCATCCCTCATACAAGATTCATGGCAGTCCATCTCTATTTAATCATTACCCTAGCTTAAGAGGCATCGCAAGGATCAGTAGGTCTGCTATTAGCTACTTACATGTGTATTCCTTTGTAAATTCGTCTCCCTGCCAACCGAGTTCCGTTTATTACCATCCTTGCATTTGGAATCCATCCCTCACTGCCCCAGGAGACTCCAATCCCATTTCCACCAATTCATTTTCAATTCCCCCACCTCGCCTCGGTTATATCGTCCTCAGCTCTACTCCGACACGCCATTACACAGTCCCTTCTCTCTCTCTTTCTACCACTCCATCAGGCACTTTTGGGTTGATCGGAATCACGCAACAGGTTCAGAATACAAATGAGGCTGGGTAGTTATTGGGTGGCTGTATCGTCTATACTGATTCCTTTTACCTCTCCTCCATTCTACTGTATTCTATTATTTCCTCTTCCATCAGCCGTCATCATACTACCCTTTCCCTCTCCCCCCTCGCTGTCCCACGTCACATACCTTCGCTCCCCTCACATACTATTACCATGAATACTCTTACCTCTCCATTCCTCTTCACTCCTTCCCTCTCAACGACCACTCCCTCCCTACTCCTATTATCTTCCCGTCATTCACCATTTCCCCCACTCTCCTTCCACCTCATTCTACCCCCTCCCCTCCTTTCCCCTCCCTCCCCGACAGAGACAAAGTATGATCCCCCCGGTCATCCATACACCCCCTACCCTCTCCCTCCCCTCCCCCAAAGGCCTCACTTTAGTCACGACTGCCAGGTGAATCGCAAAAATCTGACAAGCAAAAATATGCGACCGTTATGGTTTAAAGGAGAAAAAACAGCGAGAGGGAGAAAAACCCAAGGTACACATCTCCTTCACCTCCGACCCCCCCCCCCCCCCCCCCCCCCCCCCCACACACACACACACACTGCTTTTATTCTCCAGTTTTCCCTTTTCGACTGTATTCCTTTTGGTGGTGGTGGGTACGTTTATTCACCTTTCGTCTTCATTTACCCAGGGATTCTCTTCAAGAAGGCGGTTCTCTCTCTCTCTCTCGCTTTCTCAAACTGTATTCCTTTTGGTTGTGATGGCTACGTTTATTCGCTTTTTTCCGTCTTGATTTTCCCAGGGATTCTCGCCAACAAGGAGGCTCCTCTTTTTGCATTTTCTTTGTAAGTTTCGTTGTTTTAACACTCTCTTTGTAGCTTTAACGGTCCTCAAGGGAACAAGTTCATTGTTATTCCCTGCTATCCACATACGGATATACAATACATATATAACTATATGTAACGATATATAACAATATATTATCAAAATATATATTCTATATTCACTGCTCAAACATACATAATATATAGGGTTTTCACGCCCCTTCTAAAAACTTAAATGTTGATAATAATAATAATATATATATACCGGGTGTATATATATATATATATTGGCATACACAGTTCTCATTACAGTGACCTTGGGCTAACACAATTACAGAGATTCGTTACTATAAGATCCAACATTGTTTGGCAGCTTCATAGTTTACACATTTTCCAAAATAGTTTCAATGATCAAACACTATCCAACTACATTACCGGTATGTTCTCCTTCTAACTTCCAATAAGTGTCATATAAGTACTTGCTCTAACCATCCAGCAATTGTAATTCCTCATCATATCAACATTTACCCATCGCTTCATGGTCAGTCATGGAATTGTATCATTGACTGCATCTCCCTCACAATTCGTCCCTCTCACAACACATCACATTCACAATTCATCTTACCCCCCCCCCCCCTTTTTTTTTTTTTTTTTTTTTTCTCTCTCTCTCCCAATAAGCAGCCATCACCTTACCGGGCAGTTTATCCAATACACGTGATATCATCAAAATTCGTCCCTTTGCCAAAACGTCCCCCACACAATCCGTCCCATTTTTAGTACTCACCCGTCGCTTTCTGGGGACGGCGTCATCGAAGAGCGAGTCCTCCAGCTCCAGACAGTCATCCAGGGTGGGCGGGGACGGTTCTGAGAGGGGCGGGGAGGGCGTGGCGGACCGGTGGGTGGGGGAACGGGACGATGTGGACGAGGAGGAGGACGAGGGTAACCGGTCCACCCATGACCACACTCCGGACGAAGAGGACGACCCCGGTGATATGGACTCTCCAACCATACCTGGGGAAGAGCAACACGAACATTATACAACATGAACAAATCGTCTTGGAATAGTAAAACATAGAAAAGATAAAGGTTCCTGGGTAACTTGAACAGATAACATAAAATCATTTGGGATCCTAGAGTATAATGCAACTGTTTATGTGGTGTGGACTCCCCTACTATATAAGTGGATCTTGACCCAACATTATTGTAGTAAAAATATAGAACATTATCATTATTACCTGAGGAAGCTAACACATGTCTAGGTATTACTAACTTAACATTGCCTGGGGTTAATTAAAACTAATCTGTCTGGGGTTATCTAAAATTAAATCGTCTTGCTTATGTAATAATAAATTCGTCCCGGGATTAGAAGAAATTCGTCTGCAGGTAGTTAACACAAAACATATAGGGATAGACAAAAATATATTTGCTTGGAGTTAGATAAATCATTATCAACTATGGTAGAAACTTAGGGTCGCTATCATTAAATCACCTGATGATAAGATACATAAAATCGTATATGGATAGCTGGAAAAATAGTGGAGTGTAGGTATACTAAAACCAACCGTGTGCCGCTAGAAAACACGCCAGAGAATTGGTAAAATAAAATAAAAAGACAGGTGATACGAACTACCCCGCCAAATATGCCGGGAAGAGTAAAGGCCATACTCAATCACAATTATTACTGACAGGCGTAAATCTGATAAGGTTAAAATATATTCTCAATCATTTACACCGTAGTCTTACTGCAATTACACAACGATAATGTTCAAATGTGTACGGCCCCAAGTAGCCTATACAACAAATAACAATTACAAGTATAAACATGAATGACAGGGCACCATAGAAGATTATTAATAGCGGATATAAGATTGTATGAAATTAACAAAATATATATATATATATACATTGTTTATAATATACAGTAGCAAAATATACAAGAAAATATAAATTATATACGGTACCGGTAAATAAAACAATTTTACTAAATTCCTCATGGTTATCCTCATTAGTTTTGAAATTTTAAGACGTTTGCCCCATTAATTTGTAAATTTTAAGACCTATCACCCCATTTTGTGTCAATAGTAAGACCTTTTTTGCCCTTTAAGTGTCGATTTTATACTTGGCGAGCGATAACGAGCCTGCAATTGTGGAGGGACCGGCCTTCGGCCGTGACATTTTCTACCAAAAAATGTACAAATAAATCTCGAAGGGGGCTCTAATAGATTTCTAAAAAGTTTGATGGAGTTCTAGGAGGAAACTAAACAAAATAATTAATATATTTATAAATAACCCCCCCCCAAAAAAAAAATAACCACTGTCTACTTAAGAACCAACTAGATCGAAACATAGGGGGAAGTAGATGTGGAGTAACTAAGACTGCATTGGATAGATAGAAAAGGGGGAAGAGTAGGTGCGGAGTAAGGAAGAGTACTTTAGATAGATAATGAAAGGTGGGGGGTAGATTTGGAGTAAGGAGTGCATTAGATAGATGAAGAGGGGGCAGGAGATGTGGAATGAAACCGAGTGGGGGGTTCTGGAGTAAACCCCCCTCCGACAAGTACTCCCCAAGCCACTCATGGAACACACCAACACAATGAAAGAGAGAGAAGGGAAAAAAAAAAAAAAAAAAAAAAAACACACACACACACACAGGATCACAACATAGACAAATGATTGAAAACATGAAGGGGGTTGATAAGAGAAATATTCTGTAGCTACTAAGAGAGAGAAGGGGTAGGTGCTAAACATGAAAGGGGCAGATAGAGGGGAACAAAATAGGAAAGAGACCCGTTAAGGGGAGGTTTTTAGTTGATTCCCTAGACTTCCATCAAGCTTAAAATTACTCCCCCTAGACCCCCTTTCAAGATAAATTTGTACATTTTTCGGTAGAAAAATGTCCCGGCTGAAAGCCGGTCCCTCTTATATTACAGGCTCGCTATCGCTCGCTAGGATAAAATCGACACCTACATGGCACGAAAGGTCTTAAAATTGACAGAAATGGGTCGAAAGTTCTTAAAATCGTCAAAATATTGGGGCGAACGTCTTAAAATTAGAAAAAGCAGTGGGGCTAAACATGAGGGAGAAAGGAGTCAAGAAAAAATCTCTCAAGTGGATATCTCCCCTTAAGCACCAAAATGAGTATCTGTGGATTGTGTAGTAGCACCCGAGGGAGTAGATAGTGGACTAAAGCCCCCCCCCCCCCCCAAGACACTCGTGGGGCCACACCACAACAATGCGCTTATCGATCTTCAACTCGGGTTCTTATAAACGTCTGACGCGACATTCGGGGAAAAACCACACTCACGACAAACCACACTGATCCCTACGGAGATTTAATGTTTTTACCATCAATACTATCACCAACTTCATTAAACCCAGTATCACTGCATTGTACTACTGTTCACCTTACACTGATCGCATCATCATAATATTCACTACAATTTAGCAGATGGAAATATTTAAAAAGATCAACTATAACTAATGTATGCTACTTGTATATCTTTAAATGCACTTAGCTTAACAACAACAACAACAACTGACTACTTGATATTATTCTAGCTAGTACCATATAATTGGCTTCAATTTGGAAAGGAACTCCAAGCATAGACCGTAAGTGACATATTAAAACACATATGTGTTTTTTCTGTCCTGTATATATTATTATAGTTGTGTACATGGCGATAAATGTCAAGGAAGCTTATGATTAGTGAAGATATAAACCATGGTAATAGAAGCATCCGTACGAGGCTCTTCCCTGGCGGTAGCATAACTGGTTGAGGGACGACATTAAGGGCAGGTATTTACTTTGTTCCCTACTTTTTCATCAAGCTTAAAATTACACCCCCTAGACCCCCTTTCAAGATAAATTTGTAAATTTTTCGGTAGAAAAATGTCCCGGCCGGAGGCCGGTTGCTCTTAAATTACAGGCTCGCTATCGCTCGCCAGGAAAAAATCTACACCATTACGGCACGAAAGGTCTTAAAATTGACAGAAATGGGGCAAAATGTCTTAAAATATCCAAACTACTAGGGCGAAGGTCTTAAAATCTCAAAAGCAATGGGGCTAAACATGAGGGAGAAAGGGGTCCAGAAAAAAAATCCCTCAAGTGGAAATCTCCCGTTAAAGAAACGGAAGTGACGATTGGTTTGGTCGGTGGGGCGTCAATTGTTCCCTCCAGCGCTACCCAAGCTTGGTCACACCGCCCGCCAGCCAATCACACTCTATAACAACAACAACAACAACATACACGACACACTCGGAGCTCACTTAAGGGGAGATGGGGCGTTTTTCTGGCCCCCCCCATTCTCCCTCATGTTTAGCCCCATTAGTTTTCAGATGTTAAGATGATTGTCCCATTAGTTTGTCGATTATAAGACCTTTCGCCCCAGTTTGTTGTGAACATTAAGACCTTTCGTGCTATTTAGGTGTCAATTGTTTTCCTGGCGAACGATAGTGAGCCTATAATTTTGGAAGAACCGGCCTTCGGCCGAAAATTTGTTCTACCGAAAAATGTACAAATTAATCTACAAGGGCGATCTAATGGATGTTTTCTTTAGTTTGATGGAGGTCTAGAGAGGAAACTAGAAACATAATGAATAAATGAAAAAATCGACCAAAAAGTGATCCATTCCCCCTTAAGTTCAATTTCAACACACTCATTATGAATTATCTCCCGTTATGGCACAACACTCCTACACTTATTTCATGGCATAACACAGCTACCTCGCAATTACCAATTCACGACACACCCATCACATTTAACTGTCGCAATAACCCAAGAGTCATTCGGTTATCTTCAGTTATTTGTAATCATAATACTGCCTTGATACAGTCACACAATAGCTACCGATACCGATACATAATGATACACTTATCAACTATTACCACATAGTTATCATGCACAATGGTATGTTGCAATTCAATGATCAGTTACAAGACAACTAACATACACTTACCTCAGTTACCACAGTTATCGTACTATCTCAAACCAAGCTCAATTATTTAACCCTTCAGTATATAATGACGCATATTTCATTATAGTCTGGGGCGAAAGGTCTTTAAATCGTCAAACTAAGGGGTCGAACGTCATAAAATCTGAAAACTACTAAACATGAGGAAGAATGGGGATCAGAAAACCGCCCCATCTCCCCTTAACGCAGACTCCCTCAACTAACATTATCAACAACCAAGTCCATTACAGCCCCAACAGCCAATCAGCGCCAGCCACAACACCAGATACATCAGGGCGTCCATATCATAGGATTACCGGAAACCAGACGTAGGTAACTCATCACAATCATTCCACCACAACCATTGCTCCCTAGCCATACCATAAGTCAAACATTTATTGTACAGTCAAACATGGGCTTTTATAAATTATCTTTTTATCAGCTGACAATTACCACAATGATTACATTAAGATATATATTGTGCAACCAATTATATAGGCCTAATCTTAATATATATTCCACATACTAAATTGCTGGATATATATAAACAAGGTAAATTAATGGACTCAATAGCCTGGACACAGACTTCCAACCATTTCCCTTAACTCATTTCATTATAGTCACAATCAAAACCAGATTTATTTAAGCAATTGTACCACAAAACCCCTCATAAACCATGAAATCCGATCCACCAGGCACCAGCTCACCACAGCCACCACCACCCTACCCAAACCCATACCAGTACTGGCTACCTAAAAAGCTATCACACCAGCCAGCAACCCAAAAAGCCATACCAGCCACACCACAGCTAACCAACCAACCAATACAGTCATACCACAGTCAACCAAACAACCAAAAAAGCCATATCAGCCACACCAAAGCCAACCAACCAACCAAAAAAGCCATTCCAGCCAACCAACAAAGAAACATAACCAAAGCCAACCAACCAAAAAGCTCCCCCCACCCCATCACCGCCAACTACCCCTAACAAACCAGGCACCAGCACGCATTTAACAGGTCACGACATATCCATTTCACCATCAAAAAAACACGGTAACCAGAATATGCCTCTTTTTGCCCCACCCGAGCCACTGCGCCGCAGCCATACCACCGTACAGTACTGTTCTATAGTATAGTAGTCCAGAGGTATTCACACTCTCTCATGGAATATATTAGTTTTATCATCTTACAGTCAATATATTTTGTTTCTATATTGTTATACTGGATTGATTTCTTAAGAATATCAGTCAGCTGATTAAATCAAATAATTAATTCAGTCATCAATATTATCCACCTCCTCCTCCTACTAATTATCTGCTAAAGCCTTGGAACATGTTTTTATATGTCGGCTTTGTTAACCTAATGGAGGCATTCCATGTGTCATGAACGGTCAAGAGTAATGTCTTATTCAGTACGGTACGACTTATATGCCTTACCCTCCACGTATATCTGTAAGACATCAACAATATTCAGTACGGTACGACTTATATGCCTTACCCTCCACGTATATCTGTAAGACATCAACAATATTCAGTACGGTACGACTTATATGCCTTACCCTCCACGTATATCTGTAAGACATCAACAATATTCAGTACGGTACGACTTATATGCCTTACCCTCCACGTATATCTGTAAGACATCAACAATATTCAGTACGGTACGACTTATATGCCTTACCCTCCACGTATATCTGTAAGACATCAACATATTCAGTACGGTACGACTTATATGCCTTACCCTCCACGTATATCTGTAAGACATCAACAATATTCAGTACGGTACGACTTATATGCCTTACCCTCCACGTATATCTGTAAGACATCAACAATATTCAGTACGGTACGACTTATATGCCTTACCCTCCACGTATATCTGTAAGACATCAACAATATTCAGTACGGTACGACTTATATGCCTTACCCTCCACGTATATCTGTAAGACATCAACAATATTCAGTACGGTACGACTTATATGCCTTACCCTCCACGTATATCTGTAAGACATCAACAATATTCAGTACGGTACGACTTATATGCCTTACCCTCCACGTATATCTGTAAGACATCAACAATATTCAGTACGGTACGACTTATATGCCTTACCCTCCACGTATATCTGTAAGACATCAACAATATTCAGTACGGTACGACTTATATGCCTTACCCTCCACGTATATCTGTAAGACATCAACAATATTCAGTACGGTACGACTTATATGCCTTACCCTCCACGTATATCTGTAAGACATCAACAATATTCAGTACGGTACGACTTATATGCCTTACCCTCCACGTATATCTGTAAGACATCAACAATATTCAGTACGGTACGACTTATATGCCTTACCCTCCACGTATATCTGTAAGACATCAACAATATTCAGCACGGTACGACTTATATGCCTTACCCTCCACGTATATCTGTAAGACATCAACAATATTCAGTACGGTACGACTTATATGCCTTACCCTCCACGTATATCTGTAAGTCATCAACAATATTCAGTACGGTACGACTTATATGCCTTACCCTCCACGTATATCTGTAAGTCATCAACAATATTTTATATTATTTTTTATGATCATGAATAATGATACGTTATAAATAATTATATATAATCTCTCTCTCTCTCCTTCTTTTCTATCCTTTCCTTCAACTTTCCTTTTCTATCGGATATGCCATCTCTACTAGAATTAAGTCCTGACCACCTCGTTTGGATCGTAAGGTCTGTGTGGCCAGTGCATCTATGTAAATCTATATACATCTCTCTCTCTCTCTCACACACACACACACACAAGTAGGTAAGGTTGTATCACAGTCACCACACACCGGAGACGTAACAATAATGGTGATGTGTTCTGCAGACTTCATTCCATAACACCTTCGATTATTTCCGTTCTTTATACACACCCGAACATCGCACCACCTTTTTACCCTTCATTTAATTTTATTCCAACTGCGGATAGGCGACCACATCTGAGCCGTTACAATGTATGTAATGGAAAATGACGTTAAACCATTGTATGTACGTACGTACGTACGTATGTATGTATGTATGCATGTATATCCTGCACACATTCTCCCTTCAACCTTTGAACCTCTGCTAAGCATTTTCATTCTTCAGTCATCTAATTTTCCATCATCTATATCATCCTCTTAGTTCTCCATTTCTCTTCCCCTTCGTTTCCTCCTTCCTTTCTCAATATTTCGGAGAATATGTTCATGACAGATGTTCTTTGCTTTCATTTGCAAGGTTGTTAAGCTAATTTGCATCAAGGATACACACGTAAGAACTCACCTGTATTTTATCACTGTAACGCCCTCTACCTCACCTTTATATATATCCTTATTCCTGTCCCTTCCGTCACACCTCTCTCTCTCTCTCTCTCTCTTTATCTCTCATAGATGGAGCTGAAGAGGTATGACAGCACTATATGTGAAAAAAAAAATCACACGAGATATGTTTAACCTGGAAAAAAGGTCCCACAGACGTTACACATTGTTTTACAGTACAGCAGCTTAAAAAAAATTATATAATACTGTTCACATTTGTTGATGAGTGCAGCAATCACTCTTTCTCTCTCTCTCTCTCTCTCTCTCCTATACCCTTTTTCCTGTCCCTTCCTCCAACCTGTCGCCTTCCCAATTGTGGCTGTCTCTTAACTCTCGTCCTTCCTCCCCTCCCACCTCCAACCAACCAACCAAACAACCTGCCCATAGCTTCCAGTCCCTTTGTCTCATAGTCTCCCATCTCACACTTCTCCTCATGTTTCTCATGTGTTTCTTCTTCTCGTCTTCTCTCTACTCTACTCACTCACTCACTTTTCCTCTCTCTCTCTTTGCCTCTAGCTATGTATCTATATCTACATTTCTCTCCAACCTTTCCTTCCTTTATTTCCAAGTTTCATATTATCTTACACAACCTCCCTCTTTCTCTGTCCAACCTGCCCCTAGCTTCCCTTCCTTTGTCTCTAGGTCTCCCAACTCACACCTCTCTCATTCTCCCCCCCCCCCCCCCTTAGGCCGGGTTCTGTGGGGCTCTGAGTGTCTTTGTGTGTAACCCCTTTCATCTTGTGGGGCTACATTTAAACCATTTTCCGATTCCCTTTCCAGCCTCGTCCTTCAGTTAGACCTCTTCTCTCTTTTAAACTCTCTTTCACTTTCTCTTTCACTCTCACTCTCACACTCTCTCTCTCTCTCTCTCAGCCCCCCCCCCCCCCCCATAAGGTAAAGTAAATTGCAGGGTTCACTCACTTCATCTCCCCCCCCCCCCACCCCACCCTCCAACCACCACCACCAATCCGGAACCCTTTGTAGGAAATGGTAGGCCAAGTTCTTCCTGATACTGTGTCCCTTGTGAGCCTTCGATCAGCACAGGCGTAACTTAAAACACAATTAAAAATATTATATTATCCGTAATACTGCATCCCCTCAATAAGCACAGACACACCTCCGAAATGCAAAAAATATGTAATATAACTTATAAGAAGGGTTCGATTCATTATTGTTTAACATTCGTGGTGATATAGGTGACTGGACCTCCTGCCTATATGGTTCTAATCCTAGCCCTAGCAGTTACATTGGATAGCTTCTAAGTAAAGTTAGGCCTTAGGGTGAGCAATAGTCGTGCGAATCTACTTATCATTTTACGAACATTTGCCAGTCATATATCATAAACTGTACCACGAATCGTAATTATACTTCTGGATTTAAGTCCAAAATTACAAAGGATAAGACACGTCGACTAGGAAGGCTCAAATTGCACAATCCTCCCCATAGAAACTGAATGACCGCACTACCACCACCACCACCAAGGCAGCCGTTCCCAAACCCTCCCACTGTTGCCAGGATATCCAAGCATACACACATGCACACGCACTCACACACCACATAGCCCCCACCCCCCCCCACACACACCTCAATACCCCCACACTGTTGCCAGGGTAACCACACACACCACATAGCCCCCCACACACACCATAGCCCCACACACACCACCCCCACACACCTCCTGCACTCCCACCTCCATCCACCCCCACTGTTGCCAGGATAACCAAGCCCGGCACCTGGTAACAGTTGCTAGGCTCCATACGGGTCCCACTGGCTCCACGATCATCACGGAAATGTCTCCTTGGGGTAATATATATATGCAACAAGGCAATTCAAGATAAGGCTGCTAAACAATAAAGACGTTGGATGACGACACTGCAAGGATGTGTGGTGGCTCATATACTGGTAGAGTATGGAGGGGAACTTTGGGACTACGGACGTAATTTTAAACATAGAAGAATGGGGTTGTTATTCTAAATCAAACAGGTTGTATATTGAATAAGTCTGAAGGGTGTTACCTATCCCATATCGAATAGAGATTGGGGAACTGTAAGTTGATATATGGATACTTTTTTTATCATCCTGGTTCTTAAAGATAGCAAACAATTCTTACCAAATCGAATGAACTTGCCTAGCACGGTAAAGCAAAGCTTTCCCTTTTGGTTAAGTTAAGGAATAAGCGCGTATTTTGGAAGGAACAACAATTCCAGTGAGGGAGGTAAAGTACCGGTAAGTCAGGAAAAATAATATGAAGATGCATTATAAAAACACATATAAAAACCCTTCATCAGTATAATGTAGACGTGGATGATATTTAAATTGCTAATATATATACACAATGACGATACGTTCCGCTGGTTTGGCCCTTTATATTTGAAAAATGTAAGCGGAATACAATGGATATATGTTCCGCAGGTTTGGCCATGTGGAACGAATGCAGAGTAAACATAGTGACCAACAGGGTTTAACTGAGAGAGGTGTGTGGGAGGCAGAAAGGCTGGATGATAATACAGAGGTGATAATAAAGAGGATGATACTAGAGAGGTGATAATAAAGAGGATGATACTAGAGAGGTGATAATAAAGAGGATGATACTAGAGAGGTGATAATAAAGAGGATGATAATACAGAGGTGATAATAAAGAGGATGATACTAGAGAGGTGATAATAAAGAGGATGATAATACAGAGGTGATAATAAAGAGGATGATAATAGAGAGGTGATAATAAAGAGGATGATAATATAGAGGTGATAATAAAGACGATGATAATAGAGAGGTGATAATAAAGAGGATGATACTAGAGAGGTGATAATAAAGAGGATAATACTAGAGAGGTGATAATAAAGAGGATGATAATACAGAGGTGATAATAAAGAGGATGATAATACAGAGGTGATAATAAAGAGGATGATAATAGAGAGGTGATAATAAAGAGGATGATACTAGAGAGGTGATAATAAAGAGGATGATAATAAAGAGGATGATAATAGAGAGGATGATAATAGAGAGGTGATAATAAAGAGGATGATAATAAAGAGGATGATAATAAAGAGGATGATAATACAGAGGTGATAATAAAGAGGATGATAATAGAGAGGTGATAATAAAGAGGATGATACTAGAGAGGTGATAATAAAGACGATGATAATAGAGAGGTGATAATAAAGAGGATGATACTAGAGAGGTGATAATAAAGAGGATAATACTAGAGAGGTGATAATAAAGAGGATGATAATAGAGAGGTGATAATAAAGAGGATGATAATACAGAGGTGATAATAAAGAGGATAATACTAGAGAGGTGATAATACAGAGGTGATAATAAAGAGGATGATAATACAGAGGTGATAATAAAGAGGATGATAATAGAGAGGTGATAATAAAGAGGATGATACTAGAGAGGTGATAATAAAGAGGATGATACTAGAGAGGTGATAATAAAGAGGATGATAATAAAGAGGATGATAATAGAGAGGATGATAATAGAGAGGTGATAATAAAGAGGATGATAATAAAGAGGATGATAATAAAGAGGATGATAATACAGAGGTGATAATAAAGAGGATGATAATAGAGAGGTGATTATAAAGAGGATGATACTAGAGAGGTGATAATAAAGACGATGATAATAGAGAGGTGATAATAAAGAGGATGATACTAGAGAGGTGATAATAAAGAGGATAATACTAGAGAGGTGATAATAAAGAGGATGATAATAGAGAGGTGATAATAAAGAGGATGATAATAGAGAGGTGATAATAAAGAGGATGATAATAGAGAGGTGATAATAAAGAGGATGATACTAGAGAGGTGATAATAAAGAGGATGATAATAGAGAGGTGATAATAAAGAGGATGATAATAGAGGTGATAATAAAGAGGATGATAATAGAGAGGTGATAATAAAGAGGATGATAATAGAGAGGTGATAATAAAGAGGATGATAATAGAGAGGTGATAATAGAGAGGATGATAATAGAGAGGTGATAATAAAGAGGATGATAATAAAGAGGATGATAATAAAGAGGATGATAATACAGAGGTGATAATAAAGAGGATGATAATAGAGAGGTGATAATAAAGAGGATGATACTAGAGAGGTGATAATAAAGAGGATGATAATAGAGAGGTGATAATAAAGAGGATGATAATAGAGGTGATAATAAAGAGGATGATAATAGAGAGGTGATAATAAAGAGGATGATAATATAGAGGTGATAATATAGAGGTGAATATATAGAGGTGAATATATAGAGGTGAATATATAGAGGTGATAATATAGAGGTGAATATATAGAGGTGAATATATAGAGGTGAATATATAGAGGTGATAATATAGAGGTGATAATAGAGAGGTGATAATAAAGAGGATGATAATAGAGGTGATAATAAAGAGGATGATAATAGAGAGGTGATAATAAAGAGGATGATAATAGAGAGGTGATAATAAAGAGGATGATAATAGAGAGGTGATAATAAAGAGGATGATACTAGAGAGGTGATAATAAAGAGGATGATAATAGAGAGGTGATAATAAAGAGGATGATAATAGAGAGGTGATAATAAAGAGGATGATAATAGAGAGGTGATAATAGAGAGGTGATAATAAAGAGGATGATAATATAGAGGATGATAATAGAGAGGTGATAATAAAGAGGATGATAATAGAGAGGTGATAATAAAGAGGATGATAATAGAGAGGTGATAATAGAGAGGTGATAATAAAGAGGATGATAATATAGAGGATGATAATAGAGAGGTGATAATAAAGAGGATGATAATAGAGAGGTGATAATAAAGAGGATGATAATATAGAGGATGATAATAGAGAGGTGATAATAAAGAGGATGATAATAGAGAGGTGATAATAAAGAGGATGATAATCGAGAGGTGATATTAGAGAGGTGATAATAAAGAGGATGATAATAGAGAGGTGATAATAAAGAGGATGATAATACAGAGGTGATAATAAAGAGGATGATAATAGAGAGGTGATAATAAAGAGGATGATAATAGAGAGGTGATAATAAAGAGGATGATAATAGAGAGGTGATAATAAAGAGGATGATAATAGAGAGGTGATAATAAAGAGGGTGATAATAAAGAGGATGATAATAGAGAGGTGACAATAAAGAGGATGATAATATAGAGGTGATAATAAAGAGGATGCTAATAGAGAGGTGATAATAAAGAGGATGATAATAGAGAGGTGATAATAAAGAGGATGATAATAGAGGTGATAATAAAGAGGATGATAATAGAGAGGTGATAATAAAGAGGATGATAATATAGAGGTGATAATAAAGAGGATGATAATAGAGAGGTGCGTGGAAGGAAGACTGATAATAAAGTGAAGGAGAGGTGAAAATAAGAATGGTGTAACAGGAAATAAAGTGTTGCTAGGCTGTTAACTCCCTTCAATCAGACGACGTATGGCTATATTTTATTAACCCCTTATGTACCAGCGACGTCTTTTTAACTTTATGCTGGTTATATTTAGATGACTATGTGCAGTTTAAGAAGGATCTGTGGTAGTAAAAATGGTTAAATGAGATATTTCAAAGCCTGTTAATTGCTGAAGGTACTACTTAAACTGAGTCAAATCATCTAATAGTAGCCAGAATAAAGTTTAAAAAGCGTCGCCGGTACAGAAGGGATTAATGATATAACCAGAACATTTTACTCAATTTAGGAAGATCCAAAGATTTTATTCAATTAAATAAGAACCCCATCTACTGTAACTGCGACAGGTTCTTCCTAAAAGTCTAGAGATATTTCGGATGCAACTAACATTTTATTCGATTTATGGATAGGAATGGATAGGTCAGAATGGTGACCGGTCAACTCAACCAGTAGACCATTTCAACCAGTAGCTCTCAACCAGTACCAAATCAACCAATACGGTTAGGTTAGGTTAGGTTAGGTAAGTACTATAGTTTGGCACTGGTTTGGTTGGTCTGGGTTAATTTGGCACTGGCTGAGAGCTACTGGTTGAAATAGTCTACTGGTTGAGATGACATGGAACCGTCAGAATAGGAATGACCAATAGTATTAAATGTTGTCACCCTGTAATCCTGGGAGCATGTCGGCTATCAACAGATACATTATACAGACCGGTAAGTTATTCTAATTTCAAGTTAATTATCTCAACATGAATACATAATAGGCTGGGTGATTGCGAAACATGGTAAATTGGTATTGATCTTCCAAGGAAATATATATGAAATATTAAGTTCATTAAAAATATCATAATCCAAAATTTGTTATTCTGAGAATAATAAAACGTGAGGCAATATAAAGGAATATACCTCGAGTCTTGACATTATACCTTCCAGATCATTAAAAACGTCACATTTGGCATCACCACACATCTACAAGAACAGAAACAGTTCATGATATGTTCCCAAAACAAAAAAAAGAGTGTGTTCGGAGAAATAATAATGTGTTAGCTCCAGCCAATACACAATATGAATCTAATTTAAAATGAAAGGCCCACATAATATTATAATATCATAAAGTACAATCAAATATGTTTTCAAATAATTGTAAAACTAATTTCTGAAACACATAATTAAATTATACAATACACATAACTGTAAATATTTATCTGATGATCATGCGGAACTAGTTAAAAAAATAGTAAAATATAATAAATATACGCTACTTGGAATTAACTAAAAAAAACCATTAACCAAACGAAATTTATTTAATAATATATAAATTGCAGTCACTTGATGATAGCAGGTTAATAAGTATATACTGTAAACCCAATTTAAGATTACAACTAAAATAAAAAGTGGACAAAAAGGCAGCAGCTTGTAATCTAGTCAAATTAATTGTTGTGTGGATGACAAGCCATTAATCTAGTCTTGTTAAGGGAGCCCAACTCGTTTTTTTTTTTTTTATCTTTCTCTCCCTCTCTCTTTGGCTTGTATTCATTCGGCCCCATTCAGCCTACTACTTTAAGGCGTTTACCCCCATCCAGGTGTTGATATTTTTCTGGCGAGCGGTAGCGAGCCAGCATATATATATATTTTTGTTTTGACAGCAAGCTAAATTTGTACATTTTTCTTTTCGATAGAAAAAAAATTCCGGCAAAGCCGGATTTCTCCATACAATGCTGGCTCGCTATCGCTCGCCAGGAAGATATCGACACCTGGATGGGGTTAAACGTCTTGAAACAGTTGGCTGAATGGGGCCGAATTGATAGAAGTCAGGGAAAGAAAGAAAAGGAGAGAAAAGAAAAGGAGAGAAAATAAAAAAAGCCGGTGACCCCCCTTAAGTTTACTTGGTCATGGTTCTTGTTGGCTGGAGGTGAGTCACGGGCCAGGCAACGCACATACATACATACATACATACAATTATACCTGCATAGAATACATACTGTACACGGTCACCTACACCCCCATCCCCCTTCACGTACACACACGCACGCACACACACACCACGTATATAGTCATGTCATATACACACACACAATTACAATCACCATTTATACGATAACACTACATTACACGACAATAAATATGCATACAAACACACACTGCATGATTATATCATTTAATATGCATACAAACACACACTGCATGATTATATCATTTAATATGCATACAAACACACACTGCATGATTATATCATTTAATATGCATACAAACACACACTGCATGATTATACCATTTAATATGCATACAAACACACACTACATGATTATATCATTTAATATGCATACAAACACACACTGCATGATTATACCATTTAATATGCATACAAACACACACTGCATGATTATATAATTTAATATGCATACAAACACACACTGCATGATTATACCATTTAATATGCATACAAACACACACTGCATGATTATATCATTTAATATGCATACAAACACACACTGCATGATTATACCATTTAATATGCATACAAACACACACTGCATGATTATATCATTTAATATGCATACAAACACACACTGCATGATTATACCATTTAATATGCATACAAACACACACTGCATGATTATATCATTTAATATGCATACAAACACACACTGCATGATTATACCATTTAATATGCATACAAACACACTGCATGATTATACCATTTAATATGCATACAAACACACACTGCATGATTATATCATTTAATATGCATACAAACACACACTGCATGATTATACCATTTAATATGCATACAAACACACACTACATGATTATATCATTTAATATGCATACAAACACACACTGCATGATTATACCATTTAATATGCATACAAACACACACTGCATGATTATATCATTTAATATGCATACAAACACACACTGCATGATTATACCATTTAATATGCATACAAACACACACTGCATGATTATACCATTTAATATGCATACAAACACACACTGCATGATTATATCATTTAATATGCATACAAACACACACTGCATGATTATACCATTTAATATGCATACAAACACACACTACATGATTATATCATTTAATCATGCACAGATATTTATGATTTCACACACATATTGTACAACACACGATTAAGCTTCAAAACACAAACTCACAAACACACTCTCTCTCTCTCTATCTCACTCATACACACACACACACACGCAAATACACTCACACACGCACACACACACACAAATATACTCACACACGCATACGCACACAAACACACACACACATAATACTGCCATCCAAGGTAAGCCATAAATTTAGCGACACACATATTTCCCGTTATCAAACTATGACTGCAAGGCTACATTTCCGGGGAGACAATGTAGCAGCTACTATTGGGGGGGGGGGGGGGGGGGGGGGGGGGAAATAACATTGTTGGACGGTCTGGAGGAAAAATATGAAAAGGGATAGGAATTGCGGGCGGAGGCGTTAAGGGGAGGAAGACCGTTTTTCTGGACCCCCTTCTCCCTAATGTTTTAGCCCCACTAGTTTTGAGATTATAAGAGGTTCGGCCCATTAGTTTTGCCATTTTAACACCTTTCACCCCATTTTGTTGTCAATTTTAAGACCTTCCGTCCCATTTAGGTGTCGATTATTTGCCTGGTGAGCGATAGCAAGCCTGCAGTTTTCAGAGGAACCGGCCTTTGGCCGGCACATTTTCCTACCGAAAAATTTACACATTTATCTTGAAGGAGGATCTAGTGGGCGTTTTTTATAAGTTTGATGGAGGTCTAGGGAGGAAACTAAAACAAACAAAATGAATTAATAGACCAAACAAACGGCCAGTCTCCCCTTAAATCAAGATATTGCGAAGGACGCCAGATCTGTCATTAATAACAGTGTAGGTTTGTGTTTCGGTGGGTGTGGGCCTACGAGCAGGTTTGGGTGTGGGTGTAGTAGTGATTGAAATTTAAACAATAAAATACGGAAGTGAGCGAGAGAATGAGAGAATTTTTTAGCGAGTGAGAAGCCAACCGTGACTCTCAACCCATGGGATAAAAACAACTATGTACTTTAGTTGACGGGAAAGTAAATGTGGTTTTGTTTATTCATAAGTTCATGCATGCACACATAAAAAACAATTGCATATTCCTGGTGTGAGAGTAATATACATATGTGAGTTTGAGCTAGTGTCAACCTTACGGCAGAACAAAGTTTATACATAAATGTGTGACCAGGTTAAAACGAGCTACTGTATAAATTATGTGGATAGGGGCATAGCCAGGTAGAATATTGTATGTATATATATACGGTATATATATATATATTGATAATACTATACAGTTATATAGGAGCAAGAGTGGTTAGAGTACCAATTAACAAAACTTAAAATATTTTATATTAGCATACCGGAATATTCTGTAAATGGCGTGTGTGTAGTAGATGAGCGATTAGTGGAAATATAATTATATGAAACATCCAACTAGCAATACAGAGAGAGAGAGAGAGTGTGTGTGTGTGGTGGTGTAAAAGGAAGTTTGTTTTTACCGTTGTGTTTGCTGCCAGGTGTTAAGGAGGCTTGCAGGTGTCGGTGAAACTACAGATGTGAGGAGTTATCAATATTTACCATCAGAAACCCTCCAAAATATAAATGTTTATGTTGTCATTAATCAAAGTATAGATATATAAATGGTAATAGAGAATTGTGGCAAAGATAGTTATATATTATCGGTATGGCTAAGTTTGAGAACAAATGTAGCACACATCATTACTATGGACAAATTCATAGGTGATGCAGCAATTCTCGTACAGGTGTAGACACAATTAAAGGGGCAGAAGCAAATAGGCTATAAGGGCAAAATATATTGCAAGTGTACGACTCAATTGCAAGAGTATTAATAATTGCGATTACAGAAACAATTGTCAGTGAAGTTTTGTGTAAAAAGCTAGCCTATACCGAAATATGAACATATTTCCTAGTATAGCAGCAATTTCAAATATACAAGTTATTACAAACAGAAACAATTGTAAGTATAAAAGCAATACAGGTGTAGCAGAGATTGTAGGTGTAAATGTAACTACAGGTGTGACAGTGGCGAGGGTGTGGTGGTGGCAATGCAGGTGGGTCTATATCAAACTGCACCATCAATACAGGTGTAGCAGAGAGATTGTAGGTGTAAATGTAACTACAGGTGTGACAGTGGCGAGGGTGTGGTGGCAATGCAGGTGGGTCTATATCAAACTGCACCATCAATACAGGTGTAGCAGAGAGATTGTAGGTGTAAATGTAACTACAGGTGTGACAGTTGCGAGGGTGTGGTGGCAATGCAGGTGGGTCTATATCAAACTGCACCATCAATACAGGTGTAGCAGAGAGATTGTAGGTGTAAATGTAACTACAGGTGTGACAGTGGCGAGGGTGTGGTGGTGGCAATGCAGGTGGGTCTATATCAAACTGCACCATCAATACAGGTGTAGCAGAGAGATTGTAGGTGTAAATGTAACTACAGGTGTGACAGTGGCGAGGGTGTGGTGGCAATGCAGGTGGGTCTATATCAAACTGCACCATCAATACAGGTGTAGCAGAGAGATTGTAGGTGTAAATGTAACTACAGGTGTGACAGTGGCGAGGGTGTGGTGGCAATGCAGGTGGGTCTATATCAAACTGCACCATCAATACAGGTGTAGCAGAGAGATTGTAGGTGTAAATGTAACTACAGGTGTGACAGTGGCGAGGGTGTGGTGGCAATGCAGGTGGGTCTATATCAAACTGCACCATCAATACAGGTGTAGCAGAGAGATTGTAGGTGTAAATGTAACTACAGGTGTGACAGTGGCGAGGGTGTGGTGGTGGCAATGCAGGTGGGTCTATATCAAACTGCACCATCAATACAGGTGTAGCAGAGAGATTGTAGGTGTAAATGTAACTACAGGTGTGACAGTGGCGAGGGTGTGGTGGCAATGCAGGTGGGTCTATATCAAACTGCACCATCAATACAGGTGTAGCAGAGAGATTGTAGGTGTAAATGTAACTACAGGTGTGACAGTGGCGAGGGTGTGGTGGTGGCAATGCAGGTGGGTCTATATCAACCTGCACCATCAATACAGGTGTAGCAGAGAGATTGTAGGTGTAAATGTAACTACAGGTGTGACAGTGGCGAGGGTGTGGTGGTGGCAATGCAGGTGGGTCTATATCAAACTGCACCATCAATCCTGCAAAACAACAACAACAAAAACAATGCCAGAGGAGGTCCATTGTCTGAGACCACCACCACCACCAATACCACCACCACCACCACCTCCTCCTCCTCCACCACCACCACCACCACCACCACCACCACCACCACCACCTCCTCCTCCTCCACCACCACCACCACCGCCACCACCACACTAAACATACCTGCGACTCTTGTACCGTGTCAGCAGAGCAACTTATTATTATACTTATCGTCATCCCAGAGGGCTTGTATCATCTAAGCTACTTGTTATATTGTTAGTTATGTGTAAGGCAACAGGTTAATGTGAATGTGGTGTGATGCTGACGATGGAAATGATGGACACTAAAAATACCTGCAACTCCTTGTATTGTGTCAGGCCAGGTTATTATTATATTTATCATCATCACAGAGGGCTTGTATCATCTCATCTCGGCTATGTGTTATCTTGTTAGTTATGAGTGAGGCATGACGTTAATGTTGGGCTATGGATGTGGTGTGAGGTTGAATTGTAAGAGATTTGTTAGTGTGGAGTGGGATGAAGATGTTGTATATGATAAATGGCATTGTATGGTATCATGTTAATTATATCTGTATCTGGTTAGTTACGAGTGAAGTAATTTAGTGTTATGGTGTGTGTGGTAGAATTGTAAGGCATTTCTTAGTGAAAATGAGCTACCAGTATTTATACTGTATTGGGTTTCATGTTGTGGTATTGTTGCAATACATATTTTCGAGTATTGTTACGCTGTGTGTGTGTGTGTGTGTGTCAAAGGTCAATGTATTCCCTGACTGACGTGACTGAACCCTGGGAGGTCTGACAATAAGGTGTTAATGATCGCCAGTAAAACCGATTTCGTGTTGACAAATCGTGCCTCAGTAGCTTTATGATCTCCATCTCTCTCGCTCTCGCTCGCTCTCTCTCTCTCTCTCTCTCTCTCTCTCTCTCTCTCTCTCTCTCTCTCTCTCTCTCTCTCTTAATTCACCTAGTGTAAAAGTGATCAGTTTGGACTAGAGCACAAAAAGTTGGACAAAGGAATACAATTATTTGACATTATTTTTGCAAGTATAAAATTAACACTGCTAGGTTAGACAATAAATGATGATAAGTTAGGACAATCATACATAGCAAGTTAGGACAATCATAAATCGAAACCACAACAAACTGGTCTAATAACGGAGGTATTACTAAATGGACACCCACATTAGTATACTGTATGTGTGTGATGGTGTGACGAATATAAACCCAGTGTGTGGAAGTGACTCAGAAGCGCGAGATAGTTACTCACAAAGTTCCTATACGTACCCACTTATATGGTTACTCACACGGTGGACGTAAACAAAGAGAATATTTGTCGTAAAGAATATGTCATGGGGTACAGTATGGACTAGGAAATATGCTTATAAAATTCTACTGAAAATATAATAAAAGTAAGACAAATATTAATAGAAAAGCATATAGGAAAATAATTAATAGGGTGATTTACTATAACTTATTAAATTGTATAGAGCTTCGAAAGGAACTAAAAAAGAAATACATTTTTAGTTGAGGCTTTCGGCTAAAATGGTCCTTCGTACAGGTATCAATTCCTTCAAGTATATATTATTAAAGTTGGTATATTTCCTTATAGTGGTAATGGATGGTAACGGTGAATCTAGCTGCAGGGAATGAAGGGAGGGTGGAGGGAACTTTACTATACAGTTATAGTATGTATTCCACATTCAGCACCTATAGTCGGTTGGAGTTCAGAGGACGGTACTATTCATCCTCTACCAACTGATTATCGACACTTGAAGGATATATACGAAACTACTATGCCTCTACATCATATTTTCATAATTAACAACATATTTCACAACAAAATCTTCGTAATAGCTTGGTAAACAAGATGGAGACATGACAATATACCTTTAACTGGAACAAATATAAACGAAAACAAACATACTGTATTAGGAATAAGTTAGGCTCAAATAACCAACACATCTAACCTCCCGAACCTAACTAAACCACACAAACAGCCTCGCACAGATCAACAAAATAGGTGTCCTGGCTTTGCTTTGTCCTGCCTTTGAGTGAGTGAGAGAGACCGACCCCCACCAAAGCACCGCTACTTTTACTCCCCTTCTCTAAGTTCAACCGGAAACCTGACAACAACTCCCCTCGGTCACACTAGATGGCCCCTTACACATTCACAATCACACACACAGTTACACGCACACAAGCATAGTCATACTCAATACACACACTCACTCGCTCTTTAGTCACATGATCATAGTTCACGCACACACACACACACACATATATACATATAAATAACATATAATCATAGTCTCTCTCTCTCACACACACACACACACACACACACAAATACCTCCCTTACTTTCTCATCCAAGAATTCTAAAGACACAAAAATATATCGCAAATAAAAGTGAATGTATGTTTGTGGAGCGATAGGAGAGGCTGGGATCACGGCATCTTCACACGCAAACAATCTTTCCTCAAGATATGTAGTAAAAGATAATATTGTAGAAAGTAAATACTAAATATGGTATATAGATAAATACTAACTATAAGAACATAGCCTATAAGACCTTTTATATAAGGGTACGTTTTTTCTTTTCTTCAGAATATCATAGGTCCAAACGAGATACATATGAATTGCATTGTGTATAAAGTGAGGTAATGTAATAAATTATCAATTAATACAATAAAAACGCAAAGTTGATATCTGATATAATTTTATGGCAACTGAGAAATTCCGATGAAGATATATATATATATATATATATGTAATATATATATATATATATACAGTATATATATATCTTTCTTTCTTTTTACAGTATATACAACCAAACGGATGTAGAAGACTTCTCAGAGTAAGGGGTTGAATACATTTTGTGATACCAATAATTATATACAAAAGTAAACAAATCTAAAGTATACCCTAATCACTGTGGAGATCACTATAGCCGTGACCTGGGTAAATGAAGTAAAGGTGTCACCCCCCAGAGAGCCTGCGGGGCTGTGTGACTGACGACGTGGCAGCCACAATGGAAGGGAACCACAATAATACCAAACTTTCTGGTTCTTGGGTGACGAACAACAAGAAGGAATATAAATAAGTTGAATTGAACAGCGTGTGGGGCAAGGCTGAAGGTGAAAGCTATATGGATGTGGAGTTGTATAAGTTAATGGAAACAAATGAGGACGTACGAAAACAAGCGCACACACACACACACACACACATACATATATAAATAGCATATGGAATCACCGTCAATCTCTCTCTCTCTCTCTAAGTATGAGAGTTGTGGACGGTGGATGAGTATAGAGCTTGGTATACGTAGACTAGACCCTCAGGCAATGCAGGGTGGAGGAGCCACGGTGGAAAACTGGGACGTGTGGAGTGATGTGGAGGTAGACAAGGGGGGAGACAATAGTGGAGGAGGAGGAGGAGGAGGAAGAATAGAAGAATAAGGGTGGAAGTTACGATAGAGGTGGAGGTGATGGAATTGCTGTTGGTGGAGGAGATGATAATGGTGGACGTTCTGTAGGTGGTGGTGATGGAATTGCTGTTGGTGGAGGTGGAGGAGATGATAATGGTGGACGTTCTGTAGGTGGTGGTGATGGAATTGTTGTTGGTGGAGGTGGAGGGGGAAATGGGAGGAGGTACTGAAGAAGGAGGAGGAGGTGGTGGTGGTGGTGGTGGAAGAAGAAGAGATGGAGGTGGTGCGATGGAGGTCCACCACCATTATGTCCCCAGGCTCCTGATGTAGCTTGTGACTCACCCTCTGTCTTTCTTTATCTCTCTCTCAACTTACTCTACCTCTACCTCTCTTCCTTCCTTATTCACCCTCTATCCACTCACTCACTCACTCATTCACCCTCTCTCCACTCACTAACTCACACTCACACACTCTCCATTCACTCTACCTCACACCATCTCCACTCACTATGTTACTCTTCTTCTTTTCACTCAAGCACTCACTCGCCCTTTATCCTCTAACTCTAACTCTAACTCTCTCTCTCTCTCTCTCTCATAACTCCACACCTATTGTCTTCCAAATTACTCTCTCTCACTCTCACTCTCTCATGAACTCCACACCTATTGTCTTTTTTCTCTCTCTCTCATAACTCCACACCTATTGTCTTCCAAATTACTCTCTCTCACTCTCACTCTCTCATGAGCTCCACACCTATTGTCTTCCAAATTACTCTCTCACTCTCTCATGAGCTCCACACCTATTGTTTTCCAAAATTACTCTCTCTCACTCTCACTCTCTCATGTACTCCACACCTATTGTCTTCCAAATTACTCACTCCAAACTTATTATCCCACGCTTCCTTCACCCATTACAATTATAACATGACCACAACACTCATTTCCAGGGCTCCCAATAAAGATATATGTTAATCACCCACCTCCTGAGGGTCTTTCGTGAGCTGGGCAAACAAAAACACCAACTACGTCCTAGAAAATAAAGAGGCAATCATTGTTAATCACTGACCTGTTTTTTTATCATTTATAGCCGAGGATGATCTGGCCTTTCCTGTGTGTGTGTGTGTGTGTGTGTGTGTGTGTGTGTGTGTGTGTGTGTGTGTGTGTGTGTGTGTATTTACGTAACTCCGATAAAATTCGAACCTATCCTTTTGTAATTCACTACATAACATTCGTGCTTCACACTCAGTATACTTTTGATACCACAAAGTAGCGAGTACACCAGCACAACACAAATATAAACAACACTATCAACCAAGATAACCAATAAATTAGTAGGACAATAAACACAGCTTAATTACCCTATTATAATTAAGTATCGCAGCAGGAATCGTTATAAATTACCCCGACAAACTGATCCCCACCGTGACCCAGCAGACCCAACCAACGTACTCTAAAGCATCCTAAATCCTTTCTAATACAATCAAGTTTTGTTTTCCCCCGCAACCCGACCCTCTCTGTTATTACCCCCAATACAGTGTGTGTCAGTAACTCATCGGAATAACACGATCGAAGGCGGTGCTGCTCGTGCGTGAACAGGGGGGGGGGGGGTTACTGGAGGAAACTGATTGGAGAGGGGGGTTAGCTGAGAGGTCCTTCCTAAGCTATAAAGAAAGTACATCGTCTGGGTAGAGGTCTGGTTAAAGATTGTGGCTAAGCTATACTGTAAAATCGTGACTGTTGATATTCCAAGCAATATCTAGGTTGAAGCATTACCTCCCCCACCATAAACTCGCTGGAGCTACTTTCACATAATCTGGACATCTACAGTATACTTTACGTTGACTATGACCGTAAAACCATTCACAATAGCGGATCAGCTGATAGATAGTCCGACGACGGTCTACCTGCCTCGCCCATGACCCCAAACAACACATTTAAGGGGAGATGGGGCGGTTTCTATAGCTCCCCCTTCTTCCTCATGCTTAGCCCCATTAGTGTTCATATTATAAGGCGTTCGGCCCATTGTTTGGCGACCTTTAGCCCCATTTCTTTGTTAATTTTAAGACTTTTCGTGTTATTTACGTGCCGATTTTTTCCTGGCGAGCGATAGCGAGCCTATAATTTAGGCTTTAATTTATGGCTTTCGGCCAGGACATTTTTCTACCGAAAAATGTACACATTTATCTTGAAGGAGGGTCTTGGGAGGTATTTTTGTTCAGCTAGATAAAGGTCAAGGGAGGAAACTAAAACAAATATAAAAACATATACAAATGAACCAATAAATACGCCCATCCCCCCCTTAATCCTGTTTATCTTGCTGCAGTTACAAGAAGGGAGCCAAGGAGGTTTGATGCTTTAATCATTTGAACCCAGCAAGTCCTTCATAGGCTTAAGGGAGGTTTTTAGTGTGTTTCCTAGACTTCCATCAAGCTTGAAATTACACCCCCTTGACCCCCTTTCAAGATAAATTTGTAATTTTTTCGGTAGAAAAATGTTCCGACCAAAGGCCGGTTCCTCTTAAATTACAGGCTCGCTATCGCTCGCCAGGAAAAAATTGACACCTAAATGGGACGACAGGTCTTAAAAGTGACATAAATGGGGTGAAAGTTCTCAAAATCGCCAAACTAATGGGGCGAACGTCTTAAAATCTCAAAAGCAATGGGGCTAAACATGAGGGAGAAAGGGGTACAGAAAAAAATCCCTCAAGTGGAAATCTCCCCTTAATAATATGGTGCTGTGCTTCCAAAGATTTAAGTGTCCATGTCAGAAAGTAATATTTGTTGACGCTTTGACCATTGACTACAAAAGTAAAGAATGGCAAAAATATATTAATATAAACTCAAAGCTATCTAACTGAAAGGGTTAGATTTCTGTTTGTCATTCAAAATGTCAAAAGAAGTAAGATATGAAAGAAATAAGAGTGGGTGATTTACAAGAGTTTGTTGTTTAGATGTTTGTGAGTGTTAGTGAGTGACATCCAAGCAACAGTTTGGTGATGAAGGAGCTGATGAATCCTTGAGATATGCCAACCTTTCAAAGCACCTACAAACAGGCAAAGCTTTGTATATATAATCGGTAATATTTTACAGGGGTCAACATATTTTGAGATGAATATAAACACCATATGAGGAGGAGCACTTTATTGACAAGGTTTCGCAGGTAGCTTCTTCAGGTGACCCGAAGAAGCTATCTGCGAAAAGTTGCCAATAAAGTGCTCCTCCTCATATGGTGTTTATATTAATTATGTCAACTTTTTAAGTTATTTCAACATATTTTTAGATGCCCAAAAATATTGAGGGGGTGCTCCTGGTATACAAACAATTACTCCATTATTGACACAGAACAATAACAACATACCTGTACATTATAAGCATAGTCAGTAATGCAGATTATTCATTGTTGACAGTATGTTAAAGAGCTGGACTACTAACTATGGAAATTGGGCGCCGTAGAAGTGTACTGTACATAGAAGTTTTATAATAAACATATAACATAATTTTGCTATATGTGATACAACTAGTACCGGTATGGAATTTGAGCTTGTCCCGTTGCGAGGATACCTTATTATAATAAAGTGTGATACTGGAGCAACGACTTAAAGCCCCGAGGGTGACCAAGTGGAGGGGGAGATAGAGTGAACACAAAATAATAACGCCAACTCAGCAGTGCAGGTGGGGGCGCGCGCGCACACACACATACAGTAGAAGGAGGGGTCAACACACACACATGCACACACATACACACAGTAGGAGGGGTCAACACACACACGGTATGAGGGGTCAACACACACACACACACACACACGGTAGGAGGGATCAACACACACACACACACACACACACACACACACACACACACACACACACACACACACACACACACACACACACACACACACACACACACACACACACACACACACACACACACACACACACACACACACACACACACACGGTAGTAGAGGTCAACAACTCATCCAACACAGACCTAACCCAATCGTAATTTTCCGTCTCTCGTCTTCTTCATCATTCGTCTAACGTAGACGATGTTTTTTCAGTACCGTAGTTTAGTTGCATAATTATCTATAAGAACTGGTAACCTAATCTCACTCCCAACTTGTGTATAACCAGACTCTACAATATTCAATCAACTTTATAGATGTGATGATACAACACATAATCCAATGTCCTCACTTCTAGAACGCACTTGTATTGCAATAATATTCTAACCAATACCACATCCCCATACTGTGTAGTTAATGAAGGATTGGTAGAAACAAATGTGCTGACTCAGTGACCCTTACTCTTCCTAACTGTGCTATCTCACTCCAAGAACAATTCCTTACAAAAAAAAAAAAAAAACGAACAAAAATCGAGCCAACGAAGCAAACCTCTAAAAGCGTTATAAGTAATGAGAGGGTGTTGAGGCTTCTCCTTCGGGGGTTATATGCAGCTTGGATATTTTGGTGGTGTATTGGTTTAAAACTTTAGATACTTATGTTCTGGGTGTGGTGTCCCGAGTTTGAATCCCGGGAGGACCATATGCTTTCACTGATTTATTAAAATGCACTGGGGTATGTATTGGAGGATTAATGTTAAGAACGGGGTGTTCCTTAAATTCTAAGACTATTGTTGTTGACTATACAGAGGGCCACAGGAGTAATGTGTGAATGAATGTATGAAGAAGCGGGGGGGGGGGGGGGGGGGGGGGGGGGGTGTTGATGAGATCACCACCACCACCATCACCTGTCTTGCCTCAGGGTGGGTGGCAAAGAAGGGTCCCGCCGGTACACTCCTAGACCAAATTGCTTCCCTACTGAAAGCTACTTGTTACTAACTGATTTATGTTTATATCCTCCCCCCTTTCTAAATAGTCTGCTTCCATACCCCTTCGCAGTACACTTACAAACACAGAGATAGAAAAACTTAAGGTGTACTTTCGAATCGCACCGCCAGATTTCATTGTTTTACTTAAATTACTCTGAGTGTTATTTCCCTGACAGTACTTCTCCCCAAAACAATATCATCACTATCAATACTTACAGTAGGTTCTGGAGTAAAGAAATGGTGCCAATGGAAAAGGTTAGTGATTGTAAATATTAAACAAAAATGTGCGTATTGTTAATGAGATGTTATTTCGATATTATAACCTTTATCAATTAGTATATTTAATATTTGTGTTGAAGACTCAAATTGTAACAATTCATGAAATTTAAAGATAAAGTCCAAAATGCATATGTACATGTCTAACACACACATTTGTTCTTTACCCAGTCCCTGCATAATATAGCCGTGATGCCCTTAGAAGCTGACCTCTCGGGAGTACTGACCACAGAGGAGGTGGTGGGGATGGATGTGAACCCAAGGAAGCGGTCGCCGGGAGCAACGGTATAGCCCCAGGTACAACAACAACAGAGGAAGAGGAGGAGGAGGAGCACATGGACGATAAAGAAGAGATATAGGAAGAGGAAGCGATAACTATAATAAAAGGGAAAGGTGGGGGTGGGGTAGGTATGAGGGGGAAAATAAAGAGCAAGAAAAACTAAATAAAAAGTATGAAACTAGAAGAGGAGAAGCAAGGGAAACAGAAAGAAAGGAGGAGGGGAAGGAAAACGAAGAGGAATAGAAAATGAACTTTGGGGAAAATTAGGAAAATAACAATACCAGGATAAAGAGGAGGAGGGGAAGACAAAGAAGATCACTGAATATAAAACAAGAAGAAGCAACGGAGGAAGAAACCCGCTATTGGCAGGAGAAGCCGAGGGTGGCGCGGATATGAGATGTGGTTTGGTTGGTTGAGTACTGCCTCGGGGGGATGAACACATACACACACACAAATACAACACTGGTCACTGTTGTGCTACCGCTGTATTTTTCATCGCCTATACTGTACCTTGCTCCTGTAAACGACCCATGTTTTTGTGTCTATTTCCTTCCTCTGTATCTTGGCATTGTCCACTACCATCATCCTTTGTTTTATCGTGTGTACCGTGTTCCTGTCCATTAACCATATTAGTTGACCACCTGTACCTTGCCACTGTCCACTACCATTGTTGTTTGTTCCACCTCCTACACCTACTACCGAAATAACCCCTTTATCTCATCGCCCATCTCTAACACCTTGTCACTATCCAAAAGCAAAGCCTTACGTGTCATCATTATCTCGTCTTCTACTGCAGCTCCTTTGTCTATGGCCAACCCCTAAAATGGTTTATCCTATCCTCCACCACTGTCTTCAAGAATATCACTACCCCATTAATAACAGCACTCATCATAAAGTCTCCTAATACACGACTACACCACAGTACATAAGTTCATAACCAACAATATCAATACCCTATCAATAACAACACTCATCATAAAGTGCACACAGCATCATGAAGTCTCCTAATACATGACTACAACACAGTACATAACCAACAATATCACTAACCCATCAATAACAGCACTCATCATAAAGTGCACCATCATTTAGCAGCCATCACTCACTGTACAACCCCGAATAGCCCCGATCACCCGCTATATATCGCCACGTAAGTCAACCCTGCGTTACATCCTAGCTCATCTCATCACCACCTACCACATTACTGGTTCTTATACTCCGTTCACCTTAACCCTATTTGTTCAGAGAGCCCTTTTGGATCTCCACTGTTTGGCTCCATTTGTTTAAAGATTAAGACGTTTAAGTCTACTGTTTTAAGACGTTTATCTCCATCCAGGTGTCGATTATCGCGAGCCAGCATTTTATGGAGAAATCCGGCTTTGCCGGAGAAATTTTTCTATTGAAAAATGTACAAATTTTGACTGCTGTCTACACATTTGTTTTAAATATGCTGGCTTTCTACAGATCGTCAGGAGAATATCGACACCTGGATGGGGATACACGTCTTAAAACAGTAGGCTGAATGGGGCCGAATGGATACAAACCAGAGAGAGGGAGAGAGAGATAGAAAACAAAACGAGGTAGGCCCCATTAACTAAATCCCCAGCCCTACTGTTAGTCACCATACCGTTACATCACATCATACACTGGGAATAGTAATCTGGCCACCACATCTTCACCAAACCATCACCACACCTACACCACCACTGCACCAACCAAGCACGTTAATTACACCATTACCGTGATCACCCAGGCACCACCACTCTCACCGTGCACCATCATCTTCACCACACCCACACTCATCCCCGCACCATTATGTTAGTATAAACACAATACTAATATCACTCACCACACCACCACCTCTACCACGCTACACTCTCCCTACTTCACTACCACTACTACTACTATGCCCACAACAACGACTGTAACACCACACCACAACCACTCACTACAAACGACACTAAACTGACTTCACCACCACCCCTCCCCGAAGAACGTACCGTACTGCATCACAATACAACACTAACATCACCATCAATGCTACCTCCCCCCCCCCCCCCTCCCCACTAACATCACCATCAATGCTACCCCCCCCCCCTCCCCACTAACATCCCCATCAATGCTCCCCCCCCCCCCCCCCCTCCCCACTAACATCACCATCAATGCTACCTCCCCCCCCCCCTCCCCACTAACATCACCATCAATGCTACCTCCCCCCCCCCCGCACCACTATCACTCCATTACCACCCCAACACCACTCATTACATCACCACTACCAATACCACAACACAACCACAGTCTCGCCTTCACCACCACCACCACCACTACCAATACCAACCACACAACCACACTCCCACCTCCACCACCACCACCACCACCACCATCTTCTTTGTTGCCTCTCTTCTGGAGTAAAAAGGCTCCCTAATTACCCCCACCAGCCACAGAACACTACACAAAAGACGGCGTACCCTAAATACTTACACATTACCTTCATAAAAACAAACAATAACTTGAAAAAAGAAACCCACAAAAGACGGCGCACCGGTAGCCTAAATAAATATGCAGTTGATAAAGAAGCAGGCAGAACTGACAAAGCACACATAATAGACAAAGGATCATTGGCTAAACACTCGGAAAAGAGATAAATAACCAAAACAAGTTATCTAAGGGTAAGTGTTTTCATTAAGGGGGCAGTGCTTGGTTTTTGGTCTATATATTTATTTATTTATTTATTTTTGAGTTTCCTTGCTAGACCTCCATCAAGCTTAGAAAAACACTCCCTAGTCCCTCTTTCAAAATAAATGTGTAAATTTTTCGGTAGAAAAATGTCCCGCCAACCAAATTTCGTGAAAATCAGTTAATACTTTTGTGAGTTATCATGTTTACAGACAGACAGGCAAACGGAGGCGAAAACATAACATAGCCCAACTTTGTCGGTGGAGGTACTAAATAAAACTTTAACTTTAAATATCTAGACATATGAGCCCATTCATCATCATTAAATAATCTTTTAGCTCGAAACTAATACAAATTATTAAATAACTAGTACACATGAGTATAGCTCTCTCTCTCTCTCTCTCTCTCTCTCTCTCTCTCTCTCTCTCTCTCTCTCTCTCTCTCTCTCTCTCTCTCTCTCTCTCTCTCTCTCTCTCTCTCTCTCTCTCGATCATTTATATGCGTTTGGGATGAATCTCTGGTACATAATAAACAACATTCTTTATATCAGCCTCTCCTGCTCCATTATGTGCCTCTGCTTTGGCCCACAATAAACATCATATAAAACTCTAAAACTCACTCTCACTCACTCTCTCTCTCTCCTCTCCCATTGGGTAAACAAATTCATAAGGTTTAAAGACCACTTGTTCTCGTGGCCTTATTCTAAAAAACAACACTTACTGACGAAAATATTAAAGTTAAAAGTCTCTCTCTCTCTCTCTCACACACACACACACACACACACACACACACACACACACACACACACACACACACACACACACACACACACACACACACACACACACACACACACACACACACACACACACACACACACACACACACACACACACACACACACACACACACACACACACACACACACCATTATATTCCAGTGGTGAGCCGAGCCGATATGTTTATACATGAGATGAAAGTCGAGGCAAGAGGTCAGCCAAACAAAACGAAGAGAGTCTGGGTGCTGCTCTGCTGCCTAGTAAAAGACCCACGAATATAAAGAACAGACATACCTTCACACATTATGCAGTTGGGTAGGTACGTTGATAGACAGGTACGTAAATCCACAGATAAATAAATAAATAGATGGAAAGAAAGATAGATAGATTGATGTAGGTAAATAGACAACTAAGTAAATCGACAGATGGATTAATAAATAGATGGGCAGAAAGATAGATAGATAAATATAGCTATATAAACATAGATTGATAAAGGGGAAATTATTAAAAAAAAAAAAAAATCAGACACACAGTTAAATAAATCAACGTTACACCAACTTGAAGACAGACTGAATGTGGCTATACACAAAAGAACGTCTTCAACTAAAATATATAAAGAAAAATAACTTTAAATAAGCAAGCCAGTTAACCTTTTATTAACGAAAATTAAGTGGTCAATAAACACACGCTCGCTCTCTCTCTCTCTCTCTCTCTCTCTCTCTGCTGCACTATACTACAGTATATAATTATTGTATACACTGCATTACGAAATAACTATTTGTATTGTGTTAATATCTCTGGAGTCTCAAATGCTACTATATAATATTCTCTCTCTCTCTCTCTCTCTCTCTCTCTCTCTCTTTCTGACCTCCACCCACTCACTTGACTCCTTCCTTTTGTCAACAACTGTCAACCATCTGCAGAGCCACTTTCTTTAACCTCTCTCTCTCTCTCTCTCTCTAATGTACACATCCACACGCTTAAATTGTTAAATACATTGTAATGTTTTCTCGTCATAAGATTGAGTCAGTTAAAGGGTTATGCAACTATATTGATATCATCCTTGGGGAGTTGTAATTTAAGAAAGAAAACTAATACGATTATTAACAAAATCAATTTAAGTATAAGAATAAACATGAATAAAATACATTAAACAGTAGGTAAGTTAAGTATAAGAATACATATATTTACAATACATTATACAGTAGATAAGTTAAGTATAAGAATACATATATTTACAATACATTAAACAGTAGGTAAGTTAAGTATAAGAATTCATATATTTACAATACATTAAACAGTAGGTAAGTTAAGTATAATACATATATTTACAATACATTATACAGTAGGTAAGTTAAGTATAAGAATACATATATTTACAATACATTAAACAGTAGGTAAGTTAAGTATAAGAATTCATATATTTACAATACATTAAACAGTAGGTAAGTTAAGTATAAGAATACATATATTTACAATACATTAAACAGTAGGTAAGTTAAGTATAAGAATTAATACAGTATAATTTATCTAAAATACATTATACAACAGGTTACTTGAGTACTGGTAATTAAATTTAACTACAAGTATAACTACAACAATAAAGTTCCTTGGATAGTTGTAAGCCAGGTACAGCACAGGTAAGGGTGTGATGGTAGCAGCAGGGAGGAGCCAGGTAGGGTGGGGATAATACAAGGTGTGTAATATAATGGAACAACATGATAACAACACCAACAATCGGCCTTGAAGCTTCCTGTTTACACTGACAGGATCTCACCACTCTTTAATTGTTGCCGGGAGAAAGCACCAATTGTGGAGTCTCTTAGTGATCTTGTCCACCAATTGTCCTGCATTCCTTTTATCAAGCCCCATTTAATATAAATAAATAAACTAAAATAAATAAATAGCCACCCTCTCGGACCCCATTCCAAGCTAATTTTGTCATTAGAAAAAAGTCCGACTTCTCCAAAATTGCAGGTTCACGCCAGGAAATAATGAAGACGTGAAAGGAATACAAAGTCTTAAATTCGTGAAACTAAAGGGGCGAAACGTCTCAAAATCGTCAACCTAATATTAAAACTCGGCCTTGAAGCTCCGTGTATTATAGTGTGAGGACGAGGAGGACTACCGCTGTTGTTGTCGGGAGGAAGCAGGCATGTGGGATAATTGAGTCGTTTGGTGATCATGTCCAGATATCCTCCCAGGTTATAATAGTAAACGAGGCACCATAATTATCATCGTTATATTAATGGAGGGAGCAGAGTTCATGGCACAGGCAAGCGCTTAGGGAAGTAAAATAATAAATTAACGTTCCCTGACTATTTTTGCAAAGAACATAATGACATTTTAAAAACCCATTCTTAGTGTTATATGTAGTTCCGATAACCAATATGGACAAATTATTCAAACGTTCGAAATCGTTTATGTAAACTAAACAAAAATAAACAAACAAAAACAAATAAGTACAACAAATAAATAAATACAAAATAAAGTGGGTTGTTGATGTGCATGGCAGTTGTAGTGATGGTGGTGGTGAGACAGTGGCAGTGGTGATGGTGGTGGTGGTGGTGGTGTAGTGATCGGAACAACAATGATGGTATTACTGCAAGCTACGTCAAGGATGCCCACTTTTTACGGTAGCTCCTGGCACTGACGGGGGCGCTGCAGGTGTCAGGTGCTGGTGCTGCTCTTTTCCGATACTATTGTGAATGCTGTTAGATGTTATGTGCTGGAAAATTACGTGGTGTTTTTAAGTGGTACGAGTGGTGTTAAATGCTGGAATTGTGAAGATATTGTTGTGGTGGCGTTAATTAGACATATTGTGGTGTGTACAGTATGAAGGTGGTCGTAGTGGTGGTGGTAGTGGTTGTGGTGGTGAAAGCTCTCAAACTATTTAATATAATGTCGTCGTGAAGGTAGTGGTAATAGTGGTGTTGATCATGATGGTGGTGGTGGTGGTGATGGTGAGGGTAGTGGTGGTGATTAACCTCGCCCTTGATACCATATCGTAAACAGAAATAGGTCAAGAATAGAACAGCTATGTATGGCAATGATGACGCAACAATCCCCCCTCCCCCTCTCTCTATATCCTCCCTCTCTCTATATCCTCTCTCTCTCTCTCTCTCTCTCTCTCTCTCTCTCTCTCTCATGACGCAACAATCCCCCCTCCACTTGTTTCTATCTCTCTCTCTCTCTCTCTATTGTGTGTGGCGGAAGTACAAGCCATGTCAGCAGGTTCACATCTAGATATTGAAGGTGATCTCAGGTGAAGGTTGGCCAGGTACACACAAACACACACTCATTATACACCTGCACAAGAGAGAAGTACAGGTAAGGTGACCGTGGGCATTCCTGGAAGAACTTGTTACCTGGGCTTGTAACTTGAGAGACTTATAAGAGTACTGTATCCTGTTTGGTTGGGTTATCTAGTGCTATTTCAGTACCCCTCTAAGTATTTCCGATCTCAACGTTGATTACTAAGTAACTGCCTTGTTAACAGAAGGCTAAATTGATTATAATTATGAAGTTACTGAATGAGTTACTACTTTATCGTTGCTGTTTTGTTATTGGTAGTGATGCTGGGTAAAGGTATAATTGTTAATGGTGTAACAAATAAAGCTATTTTGTGTATCACCTCCAAAAAGCGTGAAATACAGTATGTAGTGGTGCTTGTGGAGTAGTGTTGGTGGTGGATCAAATAGGCTACGACCAATAAAGGTTGTATATCCCCCTACGTTGGTCCTGGTAGATGTGGCAGTGAGGGTAGTGACGTAGATGTGGTGACGGTGAAGATGTAGCTGTGGTGGTGATGGTGGAGGTGTAGCTGTGGTGGTGATGGTGCTGTAGTTTTGGTGTTGATGGTGGTGGTGTAGATGTGGTGGTAATTATGGTAGAGGTGATGGTGTAGCTGTGGTGGTAATGATGGTGGAGGTGTAACTGTGATGGTGGTGTAGCTGTGGTGGTAATGATGGTGGTGGTGTAACTGTGGTGATGGTGGTGGTGGTGGTGGTGAATCAAATATGGCCAGTAAAGGTTGCGTATCACCTCCGAAGCGCGTGGAAGATGTGGAGGCCATCTGGTTTTTACCTAGGGCATGTTTGGTCCCTTCCCCTTCCCTCCCCTCCCAAGCACCACCCCATCCCTCCCTGTCTCTCTTCCCACTTTTCCTATTCTTCCGTGTTGAGTGTTATCAATCTCCGCTCCCCATTTTGTATATTCATGTTTAGACATATTTTAGATTTGTATAAAATATTGAATAACTGTATCATACTGCACAATCAAGCAACATAGCTACCAGTTGTGTTTGTGTTGTGTATGTGTGTAAGAGCATATGTATTTTTTGTATGTAAGCATATTATATTCTTCTATCTGTCTATGTATATCTATTTATCTTTGGCCTCATTCTCAACTGTGTTTTTGTTTAGATTTTTTGTTGCCGCACACCGCCCCACCCAGGTCTGCCCAGTCCCTTTAAACTACACTTCTGCCATTTAAACATTTACTTTTCCTCTTTGAAATTCAAACAAGTACAATTTAAACTTTATTACAAACATATTTCTTTCCTGTGTGAGAGAGAGAGAGTAGTTCCAGCATCAACTCACAGGAACAAATATTAATGCCAAACCCATAAATGTCAAGTATAAAGCAAGACGTGTATAATAATAGACTTGTAGAATATCGTTTTGCTCAATACAGTCACATAAACTGGGTTTGTAGATGTTGACAGTGACTGTGCTTCCCTAAAATGGTTAAACTTGGGATTCCTTCTCCTATTTCGCTGGGTCACTAACCAAAACAAATAGTACCGGTAAGCATTAACTCAGCATTCAGTATTACCAGACACGCTTTAATTATTGCAAGGAAGTATTTCTAATTGGTGGGTTGGTGATAATATGAACTTAATATACTGTATATACATACACCTTATTCAACATCTGGTAAACACTTCTGCAATAAAAGGTGAGTAAAATGCAATGGCAACTGGCCCCTGACTTATTTGGCCAAACGCACTTCCTCCTGGCAAAGCAATGACATCCAACATAAACAAAAGTGACGTCATCAGCCGGGAGCTGGGGAACCAATCAGTAGGCTGGTGCAGATCACGTGACCCCCTTGCCATTTGTGACGTCACCCCTCACCTGGGGGTCGTGTTCGGAATGTAAACCTTGAGATATGGATTACAAACATACAACAAGTGGCTATGATTTTCATAAGCTGGTGTTTTTTTTTTTTTTACCATGAGATAAGGATTGCACTAGAGAAGTGTATAAGATGTTCACAAGTTGGTGTTATGTAATTCCAGTTTAAGAACACTCAATTCTTCGTCCTGATTGAAATAGCATAATATAAGAGCGAAAACTAAATATCAATCAGTAATGCCTAAAATTTTACAGTATACTGATCACAAGCATAGCAGTCGACACATACAATATCATGAATAATAAGGTGGTTAATTTAAGAACTACAACTCACATAATATATATATATATATAACGCCTATACAGAAACGCTGATATGGGTTAAGCAAATAAATTATACACCATGGGGTTTTCTGTAGTGTTGTCCCTATTCTGGCTCTGTCTTGAGTCGCCCCCCCCCCCAAAAAAAAAAGGGAAAGAGGGAAAAACAGACAAGACCAAACAAAAAGGAAAAGTGGGGATAGGGCCTGAGTATATATAATAGAATAGAATAGATAGCATAGGCAACAAACATTACTTTCCTGATAGTGTATATTATGGCGAATGAAGGACAGCGGGAAGGTAAAGGAGGAAGGTAATTCCATATGATCGCTTGCCACAGTGACCTATATATCCACAACTACTAATGAACACCTGATGTTTTTGTAATTATAGGAGATGGAGGGGGGAGGGGAGGGGGGGGGGGAAGCAAGACGTAATAGTTGTTGTTGATGTCGTTCCCTATATGCTGCCTGGCCGAACAGCCCCGAGACGTAGTAGTAAACAATGATGATGATGATGATGATTATGGTGTGGAAATAGTAGTAGTAGTAATAATTGGTATGGAGTGGATAGGTGGGGATAATTTAAGTGCATACGAAGGGATGGTAGTATAATAATAGTGTCAATGGTGTGGTGTGTGAGTGACAATATTCCCAAAGTAGATAACTGGGGGTAGTTATGATAGAGACGTGCTGGAGATGATGGCGCAGAAGTAATGTTGATATCCAAGTAATGTTGAAAAGGGTGGTGATGGCAATAATGGTCCTGTGCTAATAGTGTTCGTGGTGGAGTTGGTGGTGGTGGTGGTGGTGAGATATAATATAATACTGTATGTCCTGATAATATGATAATATTATAAGAGCAATAGAGATAATAGTGATAAGTAGAGTGGAAAGGGTGTTGCGGCAGTAATTTAGCAGTAGTAGTAGCAGTAGTAGTAGTAGTAGTAGTATAAATTGCGATAAGTGATAATCTTAATGGTGTTATGATAATAGTAGTAAAAGTAGCGATAGTGATATGTGATAATGGTGTAATAGTAATGTTGGTAACAAGTAGTTCTGGCAACATTGTTTAACTGGTCATGTTGCCAGTTAGCCCAGCAACAGACTTGGGAAGAGGCAGAAGAGGAGGGAGGGAGGGGGGGGGGGAGGTTAAGTGGATTTTCCTCCTAACAATATTATCATGCCCGGAAGTCTAGCAACGCAATCAGACGAGCGATAATTCCAGTACCTGTATCGTAAGTAATTTTCAGTGTTAAAAATCTTACCACAAAACCTCAATAACAAACAAAGAACACGTATTACAATAAGGTACGCTACCTTCAGTTATAGTAATTCTTAATACTGTATATATATATATATATATATATATATATATATATATATATATATATATATATATATATATTGAGTAACACAAACGAACAATGACACATTTCAGTACATGAATCCTCCGTAGTTTTTTACTTTATTCAATATTGAATGAATACATAATTATATATACAGGTAAATACCTGTATACAAGGTCAGTCACATAGAAAATTACTAAAAGCATATAATATAAACATACACGGCAATACTGGTATTTTAAAGCGAGAGAGAGAGAGAGAGAGAGAAAGAGAGAGAGATTACATTTACAGTGGGTAATGAGAGCAGGTGCGTGTGTGTGTGTGTGTGTGTGTGTGTGTGTGTGTGTGTGTGTGTGTGTGTGTGTGTGTGTGTTTACTAAGATCTGCAACACCGCACTATCACTGACAAAACCATCAGGAAATACCAAACCGACCCATCTCTCTCTCTCTCTCTCTCTCTGAACGTGATGTCATCCTAGGCAACACATGTATAAGTTCACCTTCACAGTTCCTCACTCTCATACATGGAAATATATTTAACGTATTACGCTCTCATTCACTCTTTCTCTCTCACACACACACACACACACACACACACACACACACACACACACACACACACACACACTCTCCCTCTCTCTATTTACGTCGCATATTATTCCTACCCAGTCTCCCCCCCCCATCACCACCCCAAACCCACACACACTGAATCTCACCTTGACTATTAAATGTACCCCCTCACCTCTCTTGCTCTCTCCCCCCCTCCCTCACCCCCTCCCTCTCTCAACAAGATCCACCTCCTCATTCCCCTCTCTCACCTCCGCTTCCCCCTCCCTCCCTCTCTCTCTCTCTCTCTCTCCTTGACTCTTATCCCTTCCCCAATCTACTACACTGGTTTTCAATGGCATTATCATCATCCCCCTCGTTCACCCTTACTATCCACTTTTACCTGTCTACCCCTCCCACTCCTAACACACCTCTATCTTCAACTTTCATACTTTCTTAACCCCCCTCATACCATTCATCCAGTTTCTCGTCTATCCCTCCACTTCCCACCCTCACCTCTCTTCCACCTACACACACACACTTTCTCTCACTCACTCACTCACTCTCTCTCTCTCTCTCCCTAAAGCATCTAAATGGACCAATGTAAGTAGCGGGGTACCCCAGGGATCGGTACTAGGACCAATTCTCTTTCTAATTTACATCAACGACATAGATGAGGGTCTCACCTGTACAATCTCAAAATTTGCTGACGATACAAAAATTGCAAATAGCGTACTCTCAAAAGATCACGTTGACGATATGCAACACAATCTAGATAAATTGTCACCTTGGGGCCCAAATTTGGCAAATGAGTTTCAATGCGGATAAATGTAAAGTACTACATATCGGATACCTAAATGAGAAAGCAAACTATTCGATGAATGGCACTCAGCTTAAGAATGTAAACAGAGAAACCGATCTGGGAGTAACAATATCGAGTAACCTAAAACCGAGTCAACAATGTTCAGAAGTTGTTAAGAAGGCAAACAAAATAATTGGCTTTATAGGCAGATCATTTGAGCATAAATCCAAAGACGTAATCCAAACCCTTTACAATTCCTTAGTCCGCCCTCTTCTGGAATACTGCGTTCAATGCTGGTGCCCTTATTACCAAAAAGACATAAACAAGCTAGAACGAGTTCAACGTAGAGTTACCAAAATGATACCTAGCCTGAAGAACAAACCATACGAAGAGCATCTTAGAGAATTAAATCTATTTCCTTTAACCCAGCGCAGATTAAGAGGTGACTTAATTCAAGTGTTCAAAATCATCAAAGGCATCGACAATATGAACTGTAGTAAGTACTTCACTATCGACCAATCTAATTACACGCGGGGAAACGGTTGCAAAATTATTGGTAAATCTTTTAACTCACACGAATCTAAGAATTTCTTCTTCAATCGAGTTGCCAACTTGTGGAATGGGCTTCCCCGAGACGTTATAGACTGCAGCACCGTTGATTCATTTAAATTCCGCCTAGACAAATATCTCGCATCAAACCCGCGACTGACTGCGTTTGTAAATGAATAACTTTATTTTATCCTCCCCTCAGTTACTAACCCATATGTCCCCTACTAACTTCCTAGTCCTGCCACGTTAGTGGCAGGGCAGTAGTTCCCTTTCCAATGTTCCCTTACCCACTCTAAACCACTGTTTGGACACTTGATCCTCAGTGTTTTGGAGGACAAGCAGCCTAGAAGGGTCACTAGATCTGTTGTTGCTTGATTTCCTTTGTACTCCTTTGTACTCCCATACCTCTCCCCTCACAATCCTCTCCACTAACCCACTTCACCCGCCTCTCTCATACACTTTTAATCTGAAAGTACAATATAAGCCCTACTAAGCCCTGTACGTGTTAATCAAACAATTATAGGATCCAGTTCCGAGACCTGTTGTATGCGTTTGCTAATTTGGAACAATCGGAGTTAAAAAAAAAAAAAAAAAAAAAAATATAATAATAATAATAATCTTATCTACTTAAAATATTGTGCAAATTGATAACCAATCTCGCTACATGTTAACTATTAGTAATCAGAAGGCTATATATTATTGACTATTATGTGTACCTGTAAACATAGGTTGTTAGGCAATATACAGTGTGTGTGTGTGTGTGTGTGTGTGTGTGTGTGTGTGTGTGTGTGTGTGTTAAAGTGACCCACATTCTCATACTTCTTCGTCAACTGTTAATAATTCCTCTCCCTCTTTAATAGTCTTTAACAACCACTGTTCTCGCCAGTTTTCTATCCTTTCCCTTCCTCTTTTGATATTTCTTATCCTTCTCTTCCCTCTCTAGCTATTTCTTCTCCTATTTCTCTCATCCGCTTACATCCACCACTTTCCCTTTTTAATCTAATTTTTCCTTTTCTATTTCGCATTCCTCTAATATACTTACTCTACACACCCATCTCCTTTCATCCCTCCCATACATTTGGCTCCCCATATCCTTTTAATCTCTCTTTTCCTCCACTTCGTAATGTCTATCCTATCATTCCTCTCTCCTCCCACATTCACGGTTCACCATCATCTAATTCCCCTTCATCTCACAATATATTTAACCCTTTCTTTCCCATCCAGTTTCACCCTTCTACCTTCTCCTCTTATCATGTGCTATTCCTCTCTTTCCTCGTTCTTGTCCACCTCCCATCCACTTCCTCCACATTTCCCCTCCTTTCTAAAGGTCTCTTATATTCTACTTCTCCTCTTTATCCCTCTCTTTCCTCGTTCTTGTCCACCTCCCATCCACTTCCTCCACATTTCCCCTCCTCTCTAAATGTCTCTTATTATCTACTTCCCCTTCTTATCTCTCTCCCTCTCTCCCACTCATTTTCTTCCTTCTTTTCTCCTCCTCCTCTCTCCCCCTCCCCCGTGTTAATATGCATGTTCGTGAGCGCTAACTGGTATAAGTGTACGTGTCAGCTGGTTTATATGCTCATCTGCTGCCTGCCTGCTTATGCTAGCTAGCTATCTCTCTCTCTCTCTCTCTCTCTCTCTCTCTCTCTCTCTCTCTCTCTCTCTCTCTCTCTCTCTTACACAAACACACACACATACGAATAAATATAGAAAGAACGGAGACAAAATGTCCGACTTTTGTTTTTCACAGTATTTAAGTCATCTCTCTCTCTTTCTCTCTCTCTCTCGCCTTTATGTCATGTACCCCATACACTTGAGCCCTGACTGATGTAAAAGTACTCTATTCTCAACCTGTATGTACCCCCTCCGTCCCCACTTCACCCTCGCTGCCTCCACACTTATTCAATTCACTGTATCACACTTATAACAATCTTCTACTTTTACCCGGGTTCCTTTTATAGATTAAGTTGCATTAAGTCATAAGGTGGAGGACAAAAGTAAGTGACTGGCCTGGAAAAAACCACCATGAAAACAAAATACTAATCAGAAAGTTATAATGGGAAATGTTTGAAAATAAAGTTGAGGTTGAAAGATAATGTATATGAAATTGAACTAGTAATACAATAATATTATTAGCTACGGTAATCGTTTGCACAGATCAAAACAATACTATCACATAATAATAATATTGCAATACACACTGTACATTGAAACTGAAGCTTGTCAGATTGTACGTATATATTAACCCCGCTCTCTGATACATTAAGGGGGGATGTTCACTTTTTGCATATATTCATTATTTTTGTAGTTTCCTCCCTAGACCTCCATCAAATTAAAAAAAAAAAAAAACATCCATTAAATCCCCCTTCTACATTAATTTGTACATTTTTCGGTAGAAAAATGTCCCGGCCTAAGGCCGATTCTTCCAACATTACAGGCTCACTATCGTTCGCCAGGGAAAAAATAGACACCTAAATAGCACGAAAGGTCTAAATATTGACTAAGAAATGGGGAGAAAGGCCTTAAAACCGACTAACTAATGGGGCAAACATCTTAACATCTGAAAACCGGCCCATGTCCCCTTAAACTTATTCCTACCCGGTACTTGCTACTCTGAGTAAAATCGTCCAATGATTGCCAGATCAAAATAATAATGACGAAATCCTTGTGAAGTAATGAATTCATATGACCAATCAACGGCTGAATTACAAATTAATGTTATACAGTAAGTCAATCATACTATTTTTTACTTCCATATATTATAAAAACCAGGGACTGGGTACGAATATATTTGGCCAGGTGTACAGCGAAGTGAATGGTATAGTCGGTTTTAACCCTTCGAAGCTCTGACGCGTTTTACCAGTTATTTTGGCTATCATTAGACGATTTTATGCAGCTTAGTAAGTATCTGTGGGTATTAAAAGGGTAAATACTATCTCAATCAACCCTTTGACTTCTATATACCGTTACTAATCTGAATAAAATCGTCTAATAGTGGCCAGAAACAGAACAGAAACGCGTATTGGAGCTTGAAAGGGTTAAATCCCCTAGCAACTGATTTCTCGATACTTAATGGAAATATATGAAATTACTTTGTTTCTGCATCATATAAATACCAAGTTTTTACAATTAACAACCCATTTTCGCTACAAAATCTTCGCAATAACAGGGTAATCAAGGTGGGGACATTTCAATTTACCCTCAGCTGAAAATAAACCGACTATGGTATAATATGTTACATTGTGTTGAGAGTTAGGACAAAGTACAGTACAGTGGTAATTAACCCTCTCCGACATATGACGCAATTTTGAGCCTATTAGGGATACTTTAAAGCCTTTATTACCATCAGGGTTTTTTACAAACCTTTATTTTAGTTACTTCAACCTCTGCAGTTGTCTTTGAGTTAGCTGTGGGCAGAAAACTAATTTTGGAGAGGTAATTATAAGAGTGAGAGAACTCTATTTCTTATTGCTAATCTGGCAACCTCTGCGTCATATGAGTCTGAAGGGGTTAAACACTGACTTGTGGTTGTTGCTTGAACAATAAAAATGCAAATTATTTAAGATAATTATTGTTGAAGGCCCTTAGGCAGGAAGTAGTGGGTAATTAGCATCGGAGTTAATTAATGTTTACTTATTTTACTTTACTTTTTGTTCCTGCCTAAGTTTGAGTTATCCAAGTGAATACGTCTCTCTCTCTCTCTCTCTCTCTCTCTCTCTCTCTCTCTCTCTCTCTCTCTCTTTGTGTTGGTGTGCACATGTGTTCTAATGCTTGGAGTTCCCTACCATTTAAAACTGCACTCCAATTACCCATAATTTGGCCTAATTCCCCCCTCTCTTCTCATTAGGCGTTACACTCGGAGCACAAGTCAAATATGTTCATTCTCTAACCCTCCATTTCTATCTTTTCTCCTGCCTCTGCCTCTCTCTCTCTCTGTGCTACTTGTATTTATCTCTTTCTTCTTCTTCTTCTTCTTCTTCTTCTTCTTTCTTTCTTGCTTTCTCCTCCTCCTCCTTCCTCCCTTCCTGATTTCCGCAAGTCTTTAATTATAATTTTCCATGGCTAATTTGATGTCACTTCCCCTCCCCGGGTCTTCTGTTTAGCTCTCCCTACTCGTGCCCTTCTTTAACATTTCCTCTATGATTCCCTTGTTTTTTTGTTTTTTGTTTTTTTAATATGAATTATCTCCTTTTCCTACTTTGGTTGTTGTTCTCGTTGTTTTCGTCGGGTCACATCACAATTTGTATTAGTTATTTGTTTTCCTTATAAAAACAAATTATGTTTTTCCTTTCTGTTTGTTTATTGTTCTTATTATGTTGTCCTATCATAGCCTTTGTTTATGTTTTCCTCTTCTCGTCATTAATATTCTTCAAATTTCTTACAAATTCCCCCATTCCTTCTATTTGTTCCATATGTCGTACTGTCATTTGCATATCATCTTATTATATGTCGTACTGCCATTTGCATATCATCTTATTATATGTCGTACTGCCATTTGCATATCATCTTATTATATGTCGTACTGCCATTTGCATATCATCATATTATATGTCGTACTGCCATTTGCATATCATCCTATTATATGTCGTACTGCCATTTGCATATCATCATATTATATGTCGTACTGCCATTTGCATATCATCTTATTATATGTCGTACTGCCATTTGCATATCATCATATTATATGTCGTACTGCCATTTGCATATCATCATATTATATGTCGTACTGCCATTTGCATATCATCTTATTATATGTCGTACTGCCATTTGCATATCATCATATTATATGTCGTACTGCCATTTGCATATCATCCTATTATATGTCGTACTGCCATTTGCATATCATCATATTATATGTCGTACTGCCATTTGCATATCATCTTATTATATGTCGTACTGCCATTTGCATATCATCATATTATATGTCGTACTGCCATTTGCATATCATCTTATTATATGTCGTACTGCCATTTGCATATCATCATATTATATGTCGTACTGCCATTTGCATATCATCTTATTATATGTCGTACTGCCATTTGCATATTATCATATTAGGTATCTTTCTTGAGTCTACCTTTAGTATCTGTGGCACTTACTGTATTATTGTTCTTCCTATTTTCCCCTACCACTATATTTTGTTCTTCCCATGTGTACCTACGTTATATTATGTTCTTCCTATGTTATCCATACCACTTTATCTTGTTCTTCCTATTTTTCCCTACGTTATAATATTATGTTCTTCCTATGTTATCCTTACCACTATATTTTGTTCTTCCTATTTTTCCCTACGTTATAATATTATGTTCTTCCTATGTTATCCCTACCACTTTATCTTGTTCTTCCTATTTTTCCTACGTTACATTATGTTCTTCCAATTGTATCCTTACCACTTTATTTAATCCTATTTTCTCAACCACTTTATTTGTTCTTCCTATTCCCCTACCACTTTATTGGGTAGTTTGGATTCCTTCCGCACGACCTAGCACTTCCTTCATTAAAATACAGTCTCTTCCGCCCCCATTTTTCCCTGCCACTGAGTTTCTTGGTGTATCTTTCTTGCTATTCTCCTTCGTTTGTTCCTTACTTTCTCTGCCATATACTTGGCTCCTTGCTTTTCCCGAGGACGATGAAAGGAATTTTTGTTTTTCAATATTTAATTTAATGTATTTATTTCGTTTCTTAGTTTGCTCCCTACTGTAGGCCTCCATCAAGCTTAATAAAAAAATACCCCCAATACCCACCTTCGAGATGAATCTGTACATTTTTCGGTAGGAACATTTCGAGGCCAAAGGCCGGTTCCTCCTAAATTCCAGGCTCACTTGCGCTAGCCATGAAAATATCGACACCTAAATGGCACAAAAGGTCTAAACATGAGGGAGAAGTGGTTTGTCGTTGTTGCTACTTGCACCCTAACCCCTAACTACTCCATTTTTAATATATTCATTCCTCCCCCACTCCTCTTCTTCTTTATGTGTGCCTCTCTCTCTCTCTCTCTCTCTGTTTTGTGGGCCTTTGTGATGGTTTGCCGTGGGGTCATAATTACACATATCAATCTCTTCCTCATGACACTTCTCTTCCGCTTCTATTATGCCCTTTTCCCTGTATATCTATTTATTTATATCCTTGTTTTCTATGTATGTTTGTTTGTTTGTTCCCGCTGCCTCGTACACTCGCTGCTAATAGTTAGCAGACCTCTCAAGTTCTTCGTTTTGCACCTATTATAAACACTAGGATTAATCTATGGATGTAAATATATCTACTGTATACTGTATATTATATATATATATATCTCAGTTTTGGAGGTAATCAATACAGCATAATTAAAAAGTATCGGAGGTCCACGAACTCTTCCTAGTCCCTGTAGCTCTATTGTTTTCCTCCCGTGCGGGTCCCTTTCTTGTGAGAGGTGGGTAATAAGACTAGGGGGGGGGGGGGAGGGTAGAGTAAAGAACTGCTGGCGATCATCCCGTTCCGCTGATTAAATTCCCCCCTCCCCCCATGCTCTCTCTCTCTCTCTCATTTCACTACTTATTTCTTATAGTCAAGGCTTCTTTTATCCATGTATGTGTACTGTATGTGTGTATGTGTATGTGTGTGTGTATGTGTATGTGTATGTGTATGTGTGTGTGTGTGTGTGTGCGATGTGTGTGTGCTTGTGTGTGTGTCTAATGTGTGTGTGTGTGTGTGTCTAATGTGTGTGTGTGTGTGTGTGTATATGTGTTTACTGCTATATACTGTAGTGTGCGTGTCTACGTGGGTGGGCGTGTAATATTTGTGTTTCCCAATTTCAATCATCCCTCCAAGCTCCTAATACTGTTCTGCTGTCAAACCCCCCTCCACTCCCTCCCCCCTTCTCCCTCTATCCCCCCCCCCCCCCCCTCCCTCCTACATAATGGCTGTCATTGTCTTCCAGTGCATTTTTTCAATACCGGTACCGTATTTTTCTCGTCTCTCTCTCTCTCTCTCTCTCTTGTTCCGCTACTCACTCACACTCACTCACTCACTCACTCACTCACTCACTCTCACTCTCTCTCTCTCTTGGAGCGATTACCGTTATCAAGGCTTCGTATTGTATGTACCCTTGATAAGGAAGAGAGAGAATAAACCGAAAAGTCTCAGAATAGTACGTTATTTCTTCTCTAGACAATGAGAAAATGTTAGATTGAATGTACGTAAACACACACACACACACACACACACATAAAGTGTGACTGTTGAGCTAATGTATTTTGGATTTGATTGGCTACACAATTTGCCAACACAGTAACAAGATGCCTATTGCAATCGCCTGCACAGTTTCGGCAAGCAATTCGTGGTACACTGTTTAACTATACACATTAACCCTCTAAGTACGGGTTACATCCTTATCATTATATTTTGGCCAGCATGGGTGATTTTAATCAACTCTGGAAAAACTTAATTTAATTAAAGTTGTACTTGCTAGCATGCCTGATTTTCAACGCTGACAGAAAGTATAGGAGATATTTAAGGCCATCCAAAAATGTATTTCAACATTTATCTTAAATGTGATTATGTGTCGTTCACAATAACGTGCTGAATAATATTTTGGTTGTGGGATATCTCGTTGCTAACCTGTATATAGTGGCGTTGCTAACCTGTATACAGGGTGTTCCAGTAATGCTTTTCATAAATTATATGGTGGACTCATCAGACAAAAAAAAAGAATACATTACTCTATGAACATGAGGTTGAGTATTTATATTAACGGAGTTATTACACGATTTAAGTTAACGATAGATACAATGCCATTCAGTCCAAGGGGTAATGTTGCCATTTTAGTGGATTATATCCATTTGGCCTTCGCTATCGCTTGCTAGCCTCAAGATATCCAAGATATCCAATCGGCGTTCTCTCTTCAGGCTAGCGAGCGGTAGCGAGCTGATGTTTTCGGTGGGAAATGCCGGATTTGCTCCCCCCCCCCCCCCCCCCTTCTCGCTCTCTCCATGTCACAAAGCACTTCTTCACCTACAGTGTGGTCAACTAGTGGAACAAATTGCCAAAGCAAGTTGTACAGTGTGATATAATTGACACATTCAAAAGGAGACTAGACATCCATTTTGAGGAGGTTGGAATAATACAGCTAATACATTAAATATAAATATTACGTAAAGTATCAACAGCATACAATATTTATCAACTTCGTTTTTTACTATGAATTTCCCAGTAGAAATGTTCTTATTCTACAGGGTGCCTTGTTTCCACAATTAAATTTCACGCCGAACTTAGGTCGGAGGGACTGGTGGGTGGTAAGAAAGCCTTCTGCTTTGCTGTCTTTACCTTCTACTAAGTAGAAAATGTTAGCATTAAGTCCGGACTGCCTAGTAGGGACCGTAAAGTCAGTGCAGTCTGTATATCTATGGAACTATATGTAACTCACTCTCTCTCTCTCTTTCTCTCTCTTTTTTTTCTCTCTCTCTCTTGTATTCAGCTAACTATGACCTCAATAACCGTTGATGTAATGAAGAATGTGAAGTGTCCCTCATATGATTGTAATATATTTGTCGTACTATTATTGCATAATAATTAATGTAGTTCGAAATATTAGTCACATCATGTATGTAATAATTGTATTCAGCTAACTATGATCTCAATAACCATTGATGTAAGAAAACATGAATGGCCTCCTCATATGATTGCACTAGTTTTGTAGTCCTATTATTTACCTGTCAATTAATAATTCAGTCACATTTTTTTTTCTTCTCATAAGCACGTATATACAGCACATGTGGCAATCAAATGAGGAAACTATAATAACACCAGACGACGATACTGTTGTTACAGTAGAATAATGGCTCTTTGAGCAGTATGTATTGCCTTACCAGTGGTTGTCCCCTTATTATTATTATTTTATTATTATTATTGAAATACCACAGGAACGAAAATTCCTGGGAGCGAAACTTCCACCCCCAACGAGATCCCTCTCTTTCTACCACCTCCCTCCACATGTTACACGTCTCGTTAATCACAGCCTTCTAATATACAAATCACATTTCCTTACCCCCTGACATTCTTGAAATACCCACTAAGTATATTCAATTAGATACCAACCATGCAGACTATAATACGTTCGTTGTGTATGGGTACGAGGCGATCTCAAGACACCTTAGCTCCCAGTGCACAACGAACCGGATCATGATTATGTCCGCCTGTATTAAATTATGTATTATGTTGATTTATACCATTGCCTATTTTTGTAATAATTGTATTCAGCTATGATCTCAATAATCATTGATGTAATGAAAATATGAATAGTCTCCTCATACGATTGCACTAGTTCTGTAGTGCTATTATTTACAACCTGTCAATTAATAATTCAGTCACTACAAGCTTGCTTGCTTTTTTTTTTTTTTTTTTTTTTTTTTATATACAGACCATGTGACAATTAAATGAGGAAACTATAATAACACATCTGAATAATGCCAACCTGACTTATAAACACAAATATGAATGTAACCAGACGACGATGCTGTTGTTTCAGTGGAATAATGGCTCTTTGAGCAGTATGTATCGCCTTACTAGTGGTTGTCCCCTCACAGGATGGGGGGCGCTGCTCAATAAACTCGCCCCTCGGGGCAAAATCAATCTCTCTCTCGTTTCCTCCAACCTGTACTTCTCGTTTCCGTAATTTTTTGTCGTCCTTTTTCACAGCCATAATTTTCTTCTCCTGTCTTACTCCTGACCCTCCTCAAGTATTATACAGTATTCCCTCTCTCATAATTCTTACTCCTGACCCTCCTCAATTATTATACAGTATTCCCTCTCTTATAATTCTTACTCCTGACCCTCCTCAAGTATTATACAGTATTCCCTCTCTCATAATTCTTACTCCTGACCCTCCTCAAGTATTATACAGTATTCCCTCTCTCATAATTCTTACTCCTGACCCTCCTCAAGTATTATACAGTATTCCCTCTCTTATAATTCTTACTCCTGACCCTCCTCAAGTATTATACAGTATTCCCTCTCTCATAATTCTTACTCCTGACCCTCCTCAAGTATTATACAGTATTCCCTCTCTTATAATTCTTACTCCTGACCCTCCTCAAGTATTATACAGTATTCCCTCTCTTATAATTCTTACTCCTGACCCTCCTCAAGTATTATACAGTATTCCCTCTCTTATAATTCTTACTCCTGACCCTCCTCAAGTATTATACAGTATTCCCTCTCTTATAATTCTTACTCCTGACCCTCCTCAAGTATTATACAGTATTCCCTCTTATAATTCTTACTCCTGACCCTCCTCAAGTATTATACAGTATTCCCTCTCTTATAATTCTTACTCCTGACCGTCCTCAAGTATTATACAGTATTCCCTCTCTTATAATTCTTACTCCTGACCCTCCTCAAGTATTATACAGTATTCCCTCTCTTATAATTCTTACTCCTGACCCTCCTCAAGTATTATACAGTATTCCCTCTCTTATAATTCTTACTCCTGACCCTCCTCAAGTATTATACAGTATTCCCTCTCTCATAATTCTTACTCCTGACCCTCCTCAATTATTATACAGTATTCCCTCTCTTATAATTCTTACTCCTGACCCTCCTCAAGTATTATACAGTATTCCCTCTCTCATAATTCTTACTCCTGACCCTCCTCAAGTATTATACAGTATTCCCTCTCTTATAATTCTTACTCCTGACCCTCCTCAAGTATTATACAGTATTCCCTCTCTTATAATTCTTACTCTAATTTAAAATATGCCTAATCATTCGCATTCTTTTGATGTGTTATGCTTATTTATAATTCTTAATGTATTTAAATATTTGTAGTCACCTTTGTTTGAACTAGTACGAATAATATTGTCTCTCTCTCTCTCTCTCTCTCTCTCTTTATATTATACCTTCTGTATATTCTCCCACTCAGCATGCATACCGGGTACATAATTTTCGCATCGTTTTTTGTTCACTGCTATTAATATACTCTAAACTTTCAAATCTCACAAAAATTTCACATCTAGTTTCTATTCCACGCCTGTCCATCATCGTCCACGTTGAGACCGACAAAACAGTAATAATTTTTACACACACACACACACACACTCAGAAACCCGTAGTTATAGTTCACCTAGAGAAGCAGTTGGAGATTGGAGATGAAAATGTACGTGTCAGATTTCTAGTGTCCAACAATTTCCTGACCACACTGCCACTATTTGATTTACAATACAATCAAGCTTAATCACCCACCGCCTTTAAGGGGAGGTATTTAGTTTGTTCCCTAGACCTCCATCAAGCTTAAAATTACACCCCCTTGAGTCCCTGTCAAGATAAATTTGTACATTTTTCGGTAGAAAAATGTCCCGGCCGAAGGCCGATTCCTCTTAAATTACAGGCTCGCTATCGCTCGCCAGGATAAAATCGACACCTAAATGGCACGAAAGGTCTTAAAATTGACAGAAATGGGTTGAAAGTTCATAAAATCTTCAAAATAATGGGGCAAACGTCTTAAAATTAGAAAAACAATGAGGCTAAACATGAGGGAGAAAGGAGTCAAGAAAAAAAATCCCTCAAGTTCAAGTGGAGATCTCCCCTTAACCCATAATACTAGTCACACTCACCCAGCATCATAGGTTATCCTTAAATTAATAAACCTACTACCATCAAGAGCTACTACTCGTCAACCACAAACCAGCCAAGATTGATTTCATCAGCTAGTTAATAACAAAAAGGTATAGTTAAGATCGTGCATGAGTTAGTATTGTTGGTCTTGGCTCATGGTAGGGACAATCGGCAGTCAAGAACGGTCATAACAAGTTCACCATTTCCACTGTGTGTGTGTGAGAGAGAGAGAGAGAGAGAGAGAGAGAGAGAGAGAGAGAGAGAGAGAGAGAGAGAGAGAGAGAGAGAAGAGAGAGAGAGAGAGAGAGAGAGAGAGAGAGAGAGAGAGAGAGAGAGAGAGAGAGAGAGAGAGAGAGAGAGAGAGAGAGAGAGAGAGAGAGAGAGAGAGAGAGAGAACAAGAGTACTGCAAGAGAAGACAAGCCATAAACACCGATGAAAGACGAACTAGCGAACAAGAGACCCACACACTGAACCCGACAATACCATTAATTGACTGCATTCCGCTCCACCAAAAGTGCCAAATGAGGTCTTGAAGGCTTACCCCCCCCCCCCAACTTCCCTTCTTTCTTAACCCCTTCTCTACCGGCGACGTCTTTTGTATTTTATTTCAGCTACATTTAGGTGGTTTTATGAAGCTTAGGAAGGATATATGGTAGCTAAAAGGATAAATTGAGATAGTCTGTAGCTTTTAATTGGTAGACGTCCTTCCAAAGCTGAATAAAGTCGTCTCATGGTAGCCAAAATAAAGTGAAGAAGATGTAGTCGGTAAAGAAGGGGTTAAGGGGAGTCACTGTTTTTTTGTTTTTATCTTTCTCTCCTTTTCTCTCTTTCCCTGGCTTGTATCCATTCTGCCCCATTCAGCCAACTGTTTTAAGACGTTTATCCCCATCCAGGTGTCGATTTCTTCCTGGCGAGCGATAGCGAACCAGCATTGTATGGAGAAATCCGGCTTCGCCGGAGAAATTTTTCTATCGAAAAATGTACAAAATTAGCTTGCTGTCAATATAAAAATATATATATGCTGGCTCGCTACCGCTCGCCAGGAAAATATTGACACCTGGATGGGGTAAACACCTTTAAAAAGTAGGCTGAATGGGGCCGAATGGATACAAGCCAAAGAGAGAGGGAGAGAAAGAGAAAAAAAGCGAGGTGGGGTCCCTTAACCTCCCCCCTCCCCCTCCATCCCCATCCTGCCTGTAATTAGTTAAAATAGGACTTCAGAGGCTATCAACCCTATTGGACTATTAAGCCAGCACACTGTAAGTCAAGAATAACGTCAGGACTGGAGCCTCTCTGCGAAAACCCCAGTCCCTTCTGTCTGTAGTTTCTAATGACCAGTATAAAGATCTTGACTGACGACTGTCAATTGCTGCCCCACTATTACACTCCGCCTCCACCCTCCCGCAAATGAAACCTTGCGCGGAATACATCACATCAATTATTCGGTAAACTTGTACCAGAAAAACATGTGAAATGTATCTTGTGTGATTGTAGAGATTATCTTTTGTGCCGTTGGAATATACCGTACTAAGGAAATAATGGTAACAGAGAATGGATGCCTAGCTACATTGAAGACGATAATAATAACACACATCAGTACGGCCAACTTAGCAATTTAGAAGTTGAAAAAAACAAAAAACACACACACATGTACACACAGATCCTCCCTCCTCCAGTATATACTCTCCCCCCCCCCCCCCCCCCCCCCCCCCCCCCTCCTCCTCCCTCTTACATTATATGCCACACACCCTCAGAGGCCCGGCTGTTCCCGGAATGGTACCAGCAAAAAATAATCGTTGGCAATTGATGGACAAGCCTCTCGTTTGACAACCGTAAGCCAATAAAACGATACCTGCTTCCCTTATTTACGTCAACACAGACACTATCGTCACTATACATATCACTATCACCCCCATCGCTGCCACCATCACTATCACCACCAGCTAAAGAACCATTAACAACACAACACTGCTTGTATCACCTTCATCAACACTATCACCCTCATCACTATTACTACCATCACTATCACTACCAACACTATCAATAACATCACTATCACTACCAACTCTATCACTACCATCATTCTCACCCTCACCTCCACCACGACCATCACCATCACCGTCTATATTAAGCCAGAGCGACTAAAACGTTGGTCTGTTCCTGTGTTCACCCACCCACCACCCCACATTGCTCAACACAACAACACCTCTCCCGTAACTAAGTCAACAACGCTATCCCAACCCATCTACCCTTCATATCAACACTAACACCTTCAACACCAGTCGTCTTTAGCACCAGTGGACAAAATAATAATAATAATAATAATAATAATTAATATATATATATATATATATATATATATATATATATATATATATATATATATATATATATATATATATATATATATATATATATATATATATATACTGTATATATATTATTATTTTTTCCCCCTGTAATTGTGATGTTTTTGTTGCGAGAGTTGAGGTTAGCTAAATTGTCTGGTATCGGTAGGGTAATATGTTCGGTGGGATTCTGGTTTGGTAATTGTATATAATAAGATAATGATAGCTTTAACTCTTGGTGATTGTCTGTATAACCGTCTTGGTGGTGTAATGGTTAAGGTGTCTCAAAATGTGTGTGTGATAACCCGGGTTCGAATCCTGGTGGATCACATATATGCTTTCATTAATTTCATTGGAGGTGTTTGGTGTTGTGGTGAAATTAATATAAAATAGATTAGCAATACGTACATAATAATAATAATAATATATTATTTTGACTCAAACGTCCCTAGATTTTGGCCCTGTCACTCTTTCAACTCTGAGGGAGGCATTCGCTACAGGCAGTTCTGCCTTTTGTCTCCCTCACTCACATTAAAAAACAAAAAACAAAACATGGAATGCAACTTTCGAAAGTGTGTACAACTAGAAATGTCAATGAAAAGTGATGGGATAACTGTCAGCAAACTTTTTATTTTGACCGTACATGCCACGGGGTTTATACAAAACCTAGATAGTGTAACTCTCCCTACTGACGCCTGACAATGACCACCTCTATCTATCTCTCATGTTTACCGACTCCACTTGACTGTAGGACTTGCTCACTTAATTGGTATCCTGTTAATATAGATAATGGCGTCACTCTTAGCTCGTCTATTATCACTAATTTATAGGAGGGAGAGAGAGAGAGAGAGAGGTACGGTAGTGTGTGGTTGTGTGGGTGTGTATTTAGCTACACTGAATCTCCTGTTGACTTACTGAACTATGAAAGGTTTGTTGTGGGTGGAACAATATTAAATACATCAATGGCTATCCCTTTTGTTACTGCTCTCGTTCTGTCCTTCTTAAACTACTTATATATTTGTTTCTATATTTACGTTTACATATTCATTGCTTAAAATACTGTTCCTCGTGTACGAACCAAACAAATTCAATAGTCCTGAGCTATTCACTTCGACTTCCGAATGTTTCCACTTCCCTCTTACATATGGCTTGCCAATGATATTACTATATAACTAACAATGTATAATAGAAAGTACTATATTAAAATCAAATATAGTGAAATAAAAAGTATTCTGTAGTGAGTGGTGTGGTGACAGATGAAAAGTTTGAGAAAGTGTACATCGGAGGATCAAATATTTATGACAGGGAGGCTGGCATAGATGGTGTGACCTACACTGACACACATTAAGGGGGAGGGGGGGGGGAGACAATTTTTCTGGACCCCTTCTCCTTAATGTTTAGCCCCACAAGTTTTAAGATTATAAGGCGTTCTGACCATTAGTGTGGCGATTTTAACACCTTTCGCCCCATTTCGTTGTCAATTTTAAGACCTTTCGTGCCATTTAGGTGTTGATTACTTCCTGGCGAGCGATAGCGAGCCTGCAATTTTAAGAGGACTCTACCTTCGGCCAGGAAAATTTTCTACCGAAAAATGTACAAATTTATCTTGAAGGGGGGTCTAGGGGGTGTTTTTTTAAGTTTGATGGAGGTCTAGGGGAGGAAACTAAAAATATATATGAATAAATAGAATAAATAGAACAAACAAACGGTCTGCCTCCCCTTAAGGGGAGGTCTCCACTTGAGGGATTTTTTCTTGACCCCGTTCTCCCTCATGGTTAGCCCCATTGTTTTTTATATTTTAAGACGTTTGCCCCATTAGTTTGGCGATTTTAAGAACTTTCGCCCCATTTCTGTCAATTTAAGACTTTTCGTGCCATTTAGGTGTCGATTTTTTCCTGGCGAGCGATAGCGAGCCTGTAATTTAAGAGGAACCGGCCTTCAGCCGGAACATTTTTCTACCGAAAAACGTACACATTTATCTTGAAAGGTGGTCTAGGGGCTGTAATGTAAAGCTTGATGGAAGTCTAGCGAACTAACTAAACACCTGCCCTTAAGCTAAGGTATATAATCGTTTACAATCAAGATAGGTCGGGTTTAGGCTCAGCTATAATTACAGGTAAGTATAATAGGCCTGGCTTATGATTGGTATCCGTGTGATGTTGGGTCAGTCATGAGACCACACAACTATTATGGTTTACCGGTATCTAGATAAGTCCCAGTGGCTTGTTATTAAGGGGAGGTATTTAGTTTGTTTCCTAGACCTCCATCAAGCTTAAAATTACACCCCCTGGACCCCCTTTCAAGATAAATTTGTAAATTTTTCGGTAGAAAAATGTCCCGGCCAAAGGCCGGTTCCTCTTAAATTACAGGCTCGCTATCGCTCGCCAGGATAAAATCGACACCTGAATGGCACGAAAGGTCTTAATATGGGGTGAAAGTTCTTAAAATCGCTAAACTAATGGGGCAAACGTTTTATAATATCAACAGCAATGGGGCTAAACATGAGGGAGAAAGGGGTCAAGAAAAAAATCCCTCAAGTGGAGATCTCCCCTTAAGGCAGTTTTTATGTACTGTATAACCTATCTGGACGAGGTTAATATTCTAACGAAGTTAATATTAATAAAAGTACTCATCAACTATCGAACAAATCGCATAAAATATAAACACGTAAACACACACACATACATGTAAACACACACACATACTGTACACATACACACACACACACACACATATACAGTATATATATGAGTATATAATATCACAAATACACGTGAGCCACTAAATGTTTCTAATCTCTCAGTGGGGTTCGAACCCCACTGAGAGATTAGAAACACATATATATGTGGATAATAAACACATTTGACTACAACGTGAACATATTGGGTAGCTGTTGTGAGCATCTATGTTAAGTATAATAATAGTTAAGATCCCAAGTTTGGTGCGTGGTGATATCCTTATTGATCCTGGTGCCTGGTGCTTCAAGGGCGAGGCCACACGTCTCACTGAAGGGCACCAATCCTGTTTAACATGCAGGCAAAATAAACAGACTAGGAACCTGACTACACTCACAATGTTAAGTGTTCTAGTGCAACCAACATTATATACATAGCAAAGTTATAAGAACTGACTGCGTAATCTATGGTAAGGAAACTTATACATTAAAGTTATAAGAACTGACTGCGTAATCTATTGTAAGGAAACTTATACATTTCCATATTTTCTGATCAATGTAAACCTAATAGTTTGAATGTATATATTTACCATTACAAACAAACGTTTACTAAAACACATTAATGTTTGCCGGAATACAGGATAAATAATGCATTTACCAAACTTGATACACAATTATAATTTATAATGAAGTACAAGACTGAACATATAATTCCACTGGTAAACAATAATGCTTGATGGATTAGTTAGAGAAGAACAGCCAATGTTTATAGTCTAGGTAAATAATGTGTCCCTTTGTTTAATCCCAGCCCCGCCCTGCTACCTAACTAAATATAGGCCTACCACACAACAACCAATCTCTCTCAAGCTCAATTCGACAAATATAATATCCTCATTGCGTTACCTATATAGACTCAATTCCATATACACACAAACCTTTTTAATATTATTTAAGCAAGTTGTTTTTAAGCTGGACAAGATAAACTCGCTCATATGGTAAACATCCGCTTTGATTTGCAATAAACTCCCACTGCGGATCTCGATCTAGTCAAATGCTCTCTCTCTCTCTCTCTCTCTCTCTCACACTCACACACACACACACACACACACACACACACACACAAACGCCCAATCAACAAAAACATCCGTCTCCAATTACATAACCACACACACAATACATCCACCTCCACCTCCACACACACCTCCACAATACCTCTCACACCTTCACACAAATATCCACCCCCCCCACCCACACACACACACACACAAAATACCTCTCACACCTTCACACAATACCCACCCCCACAGCTATCACTCACACCTCCACACACACACACACACACACCATATCCACCACCACCCCCACTTCCACAGCTATCACTCACACCTCCACACACACACACACACACACACACACACACACACACACACACACCTTCACACCATATCCACCACCACCCCCACTTCCACAGAAATCTCTCACACCTCCACTCAGCCCCACATAATCAACTCCCGTGCGACCTAAATTCATTCAGAAGGCCAAGAGACAATTTTTTTCTCCCCCCCCCTCCTTGTCTTTCTCCCCCCCCCCCCCCCCCCACGATCCGCTGAGAAATTGGTTTATCATGGCACCAGTGAAGCGTAAGCAAAGGCAGGGTGGCAGATCAACAACAAAAATGGGACGTAAAATAAAATGGTTGTTGCTAAGCTGGAGGAGAAGGGGAAGGGGGGGGGGGGTCAGTCTAATAGGATGATGTCTTATTTATTCTTGTTAAGATTAAGCTATTATAATTTACTCAAGGTTCATATACACCTTGATGTTACTTAACCCATGCCTTTTGTGATCGTCCTAAACCCTAAGCTATTTTATTGTACTTAGCAGGGGGCCTTTTGATAGTCCTAATCTATTTTGTTACACTTAGGAGAAGTAAGTACAAAGGATACAATTACTATACAATAATATTTTGTTCAGTACAGTGACGTTCTACTCGTATTTGGGTTACTAGTACACCGGATATAATTAAAGTACGATTTTCTTGGCCTTTGTTGAGTTAGTTACCTCAATGGAGAATGTCAACTAACACAATGTTAATCAGTGACCTGATAGAGACATATAGGATGATAAAATCAAATTGATTACGACCGGGTTACACTCGGATGATCTGCTTTGTCACCTAGTGAGCTTTATCAGCGCTAATGATATAATCCACGCCATTCAAACAGCTGACCTCATCCCTTCTTCCAATTACACTATCATACATCACCTTTATGATACTACAGTCTAGTCTTCTCTCTCTCTCTCTCTCTCTCTCTCTCTCTCTCTCTCAAACCACACAAACTCATACAATGTAAACTAACAGGAAACAGACCAACACACCCACCCACCCACACACACACACACATACACACAAATAAAATCAATGCTGTAAATGTAATGAAATGGTTATAATATTAACTGTTATACCACACAACCTATCACTAATAATATACCGAAACTAATAAGCCTTTACCTCTAATAAGCGGTAATATACTAAACACCCTAACTAAAGCTTACACCACTATATCTTACCTAAACTACACAACCACAATAACACACACACACACACACACCATCACAACAGACTATTCAACTTCACCGACACCCTAACTAAAGCTTACACTATCATTAAACGGTGTAAAAATACCTGTTAAGGGGGGTTGACGGGCTTTTTTTCTCTCTTTGTCTGTCTTGTATCCATTCGGCCCCATTCAGCCTACTGTTTTAATTAAGACGTTTACCCCCATCCAGGTGTCAATATTTTCCTGGCGAGCGGTAGCGAGCCAGCATATATATATATATATTTTTGTTTTGACAGCAAGCTAAGTTTGTACATTTTTCGATAGAAAAATTTCTCCGGCGAGGCCGGATTTCTTCATAAATTGCTGGCTCGCTATCGCTCGCCAGGAAAAAAACGACACCTGGATGGGGATAAACGTCTTAAAACAGTTGGCTGAATGGGGCCGAATGGATACAAGCCAGGATACAAGAGAAAAAAGGAGAGAAAGATAAAAAAAAAAAAAAAAAAGCCGGTGACTCCCCTTAAATTAGCATGTGAACAATAGCCAGTACCGACAACACACAATAGCTTAGGCCTCACTTCTACACACAATACACACACAACATAAATCTTCACACTGTTCCATTACAACTTTACACTGTCTACTAATATAGTCCGTTCATTGTAGGTTGGGTAGATATCGTAACCTCTAACCACTGTAATTATAAAATATCGTAACCTCTAACCACTGTAATTATAAAATATCGTAACCTCTAACCTCTGTAATTATAAAATATCGTAACCTCTAACCACTGTAATTATAAAATATCGTAACCTCTAACCACTGTAATTATAAAAAGGGCTAGAGAAAATGAGCTGTCAATTTCCACACCTATTCCCTAGCCAATATTCCTATTGGGTAAACAAAATTAGCTCGATTACTCTAGTTTTTTTGTTTTTAGTTACGGAGGCTAGAGGTTACGATTTCTGGCCAACAATGAACAGACTATACACATACCTCATACGCAATATAGGTACAGTCGCGCTAATAAGTCATGTCTCGCCACCAAGTATGTTTTGATCAATAATTGGTATCAGCAATATCTAAGCTTCATGTCTTCATATCGAGTGAAATATACAAACATGTTCCTACACTTACCCACCCTATTCAACATCTGACAGACATTAATACAGCACAGAGCAAGCCAAACGTAATGACAGCTGAGACATGACTTATTAGCGCCACCGTACTTACACACACCAAACAGCCAATATTCACACTACAATCACCAAACAACCAATATTCACACTACAATCATACTATTACGATATAACTTGACGCATTGAACCCTTTCTGTACAAGCGACGTCTGTTATAATTCCATTCTATCTATATTTAGAGGATTGTATGCAGCTTAGGCAGAATCTGTGATAGCAGAAGGGGTTGATTGAGATAGTTTGAAGCCTTTTATAATTACTAGAGATCCTTCATAAACTGCATACCATCCATTATTAGCAGCCTGACTAAAATAAAATATGTCGACGGCACAGAAGGGGTTAAGGGGAGATATCCACTTGAGGGACTTTTTTCTTGACCCCTTTCTCCCTCATGTTTAGCCCCATTGCTTTTGAGATTGTAAGACGTTTGCCCCATTAGTTTGGCGATTTTAAGAACTTTCGCCCCATTTGTCAATTTTAAGAACTTTCGTGCCATTTAGGTGTCGATTTTATCCTGGCGAGCGATAGCGAGCCTGTAATTTAAGAGTAATCGGCCTTCGGCCGGGACATTTTTCTACCGAAAAATGTACAAATTTATCTTAAAAGGGAGTCAAGGGGGTGAAATTTTAAGATGCTGGAGGAGTAGGAAACAAACTAAAAACCTCCCCTTAATATACTGTAGTCTACACTCGAATGCTAACCCACTCGTAACTTCATAATTCAATACTTGCAGCAATTCCTTACACAAGCATAACACACCGCTCACATCACCTTACGATCACAATACTACTTTACATTGATAATATACCAATATTATAACCGTTTACAATATCAACACTACACAATAAACGCCATACAATAATACTGCTCACAATCAAAACATATTTATCTCTCTCTCTCTCTCTCTCTCTCTCTCTCTCTCTCTCTCTCTCTCTCTCTCTCTCTCTCTCTCTCTCTCAGCCCTTGTAAACTATGCCAGCGTCTCCTCTGTGGTTGGATAATGTATTCATATATGCACATATTGATACAGGTAAGCGTTATGTGCAGGCAACTGGGGAGGACGTGCAAGTTGATAATTACAAGTTAATGAAGGTAGGAGTGCCAGCCCTAGATTTATATTCCATTTAAGGGGAGGTATTTAGTTTCTTCCCTAGAACTCCATCAAGCTTAAAATTACACCCCTAGACCCCCTTTCAAGATAAATTTGTACATTTTTCGGTAGAAAAATTTCCCGGCCGAAGGCCGGTTCCTCTCAAATTACAGGCTCGCTATCGCTCGCCAGGAAAAATCGACACCTAAATGGCACGAAAGTTCTTAAAATTGACAGAAATGGGGCGAAAGTTCTTAAAATCGCCAAACTAAAGGGGGCGAGCGTCTTAAAATTAAAAAAGCAATGGGGCTAAACATGAGAGAGAAAGGGGTCCAGAAAAAAAAATCCCTCAAGTGTAAATCTCCCCTTAACTACCTTCAATTAGACGACGATTTGCTTACTTATGAATACAACCGACAGCATATGTTACTTGACTTAAGAAGGATCTCTAGGAATCACTTTAATATCAAAGGGTTAAAGATGATCTCACGTAATCCACTAACTTGGACAGATATATTCTAGCTTGAAAATCCTCTAGAGCCTGTTAAAAAGCAACACCAGATTGAAAGGGTTACCTGCAAGGAGTTACACACATGGATATTGCAACTTTGCAAGTCATTTTCAGTAATTACAAGTTATACTGGCGATTATTGCAAGTCAATGAGGCTAGGAATCCAAAGTAAAAAATATATTTTAGTTTTTCACTTAATTGGAAGGTACACAGATTAGACAATATATTATTAATAACACTCAAAGAGAACAGATGAACTAATCTTTAGAAATGAGCGCTTTGCTTGTTCAGCTAATTAACTTAGTGTGGCCAGAACAGGCATGAGAAACTTTTCAGATAATCTTAAAATGTTAGCTGCAAATAGACAGGGAGAGTCAAGTGAAAACGTGGGAATGTTTATATATTTTAATCGTTATAGTTATTCCTTTTTACTAAATGGTTCCAGGTTTACCTTTACAATTTTGTTGTTGTTTTGTTCTCAATCAATGAACAGGCACTGAACAGAGGTCAACCTGCTCATATCACACTTACACATTAATCCATTGAAATACATATAACCGGCATATTATTACAAACACATTATAGCCTACAGGCAATGTTTATATACCACATGAGCAGTCATCTTAAACACACACACACACACACACACACACACACACACACACACACACACACACACACACACCTGTCAGCAGAGATTGATGACATGGGCAGGTGTGTGTGTGTGCGAGTGTTTGTGTGGCCTCAGGGGTAGAAGGCGAGGAAGTGGGAGGGGGAGGGGGAGGGGGAGGGGGGAGGAGGTCACTCTCACCCACCAGTATTATTTCTTTGTCTTTATATATATATTTTTGTAATAACCGTAAATTGTATTTTGATTATTTCCGCCCTTTTCTTCTTACCTTTCTTTCAACTTTCCATCTTCTACTTCATCACAAACCTCCTAGATGTTCAATGGCTGAACTACTTAGTTCTTCGTTCCATTTACAATATTGAAAATATGTAACTGTCCAAACATAGGTTTTCGTGTGACTCTTACAACTGCTTATATTAGTGCAGGTTAGAGTCCGAACATAAATACAGGATAACAGCATAGGATGGTTTGGGCTGGACTGTTAGTTGATACTGCATTAGTTTACAAATTGCCTGTTTAAAGCTTCAATCTCATTATCCTATTATATTACTGTAAATGTTCTTGCAAATTTACAGTGGCAAGTTAGATCCTATTATAAAATAATATTTGTTTTATAAATCTGTGGGCGTGGAATCAGTTTGGTTGCAATACATGTTATTAAGAGTCCAAACATGTAAGTCCATAATACATAGGTATAACAATATGTAATCTAGGTGTGAAGAGGACGTGATCCATGTGATACTGAGAGCCTACATAACGTGCCCAGGTCCTTAAGGGGAGATGGCTCGTTTTTATGGTCCCCATTCTCCCTCGTGTGAAGCCTCATTTGTGTTGAGATTATAAGACGTTCGGCCCATTAGTTTGGCGATTTTCACACCTTTCGCCCCATTTCGTTATCAATTTTAAGACCTTTCGTGCCATTTAGGTGTCGATTTTTTCCTGGCGAGCAAGAGCGAGCCTGAAATTTTAAGAGGACCCGGCCTTCGGCCGAGACAGTTTTCTAACGAAAAATATACAAATTTATCTTGAAGGGGGGTCTAGGGGGTGTTTTTTCTAAGTTTGATGGAGGTCTAGTGAAGAAACTAAGACATAAAGGAATACATTAATTAATAGACCAAAACCCCGGCCCATCTGCCCTTAATGCCAGCCCGGACCCGCCAATGACTAATGTGGAGTAAGACTGAGAGGACCTGGAAGGGAAATTACAGGAAATTACTAGCTGGCTACAGGAATTACTGGGGAGGGGGTGATGGATGGGGCTGATGGTGAGGTTTATCATAATACCCAACTCTACTGAAATGGTGATGATGATTAAGATTATGATGTGATGAAATTGATGATGAAAGTATAATAGGTGGTGGTGGTAGAGGTGCTAAGAATGATGATGATGATGATGAGTGGATGTGGATAGTCAAAGGAAGGTCAAAACGGCCTCTGTCAAAATGACCACATATCCAAGTGACCACAATAATAAACGGCCTAGGGGTTCATGAGGTTGTGTTAGATTTATTTGGGCTATGTTAGTTTAGTTAGTTCAATGGCAGCTCAACATGCACAATGGCAGCTCAACATGCACAATGGCAGCTCAACATGCACAATGGCAGCTCAACATGCACAATACTCTTTCCAGCACCGATACTCAACTTTGATGCTAATGTACCACCACTTCCACTGGTAACTGATGACTGTTTGAGTGGCTTGGTGATGACTGTGATGCGTGTTGGGTGACGGGGATTGAAGTGGTAGGGGGCTGGTGCTGGCGTTACGGAAATTATGGTAATTATCATAGCGGTGGGGGTGGTGGTAGTAGTCGGTGGTGAGGGTGGCTGTGGTGTGAGGTACTGTAAGTGGTTGTGGTGTAAAAAGAGTACATACACAGTCGAGCATTAAGGGGACATGGGCCGGTTTTCTGGACCACTTTCTCCCTCATGTTTAGCCCCATTATGTTCAGATGTTAAGATGTTTGCCCCATTAGTTAGTCGACTTTAAGACGTTTCGCCCCTTTTCTTCGTAAATATTTAGACCTTTCGTGCTATTTAGGTGTCGATTTTTTCCCTGGCGAACGATATGTGAGCCTGTAATGTTGGAAGAACCGGCCTTCGGCTGGGACATTTTTCTACTGAAAAATGCACAAATTAATCTAGAAGGGGGATCTAATGGATTTTTTTGTTTTTTTTAATTTGATGGAAGTCTAGGGAGGAAACTAGAAAAATAATGAATACATGCAAAAATCGCCCAAAAAGGGAACCATCTCCCCTTAACAGTTCTAACGACCCCTCGAGGTTGATTGCCCTCTAGATTACTGCTGCTCAGTGTTCAACAATGATTTGGAGTGGGTAAGGGACAAATGGGAATAATATTGTAAAAAGTGAGGATTACATTTTTGGATTCAAGCTCAAATGACCTGCCTATAAAGGCAATTATTTGTGTTTGCCTTCTTAACAACTTCTGTACATTGTTGACTGGGTTAAAAGTTATTCGATATTTTTACTCCCCAATGTTTCCTCTCTACACTCTTAAGCCGAGTGTTTTTCATTGAATGGTATACTTTTTCATTTCGGTTTCCGATATGGAATACTTTACATTTATCTGCATTAAAACTCATTTGACAAATTTTAGCCTAAAATTAGAACATATTTATATTATTTTGCATATCTTCTACATGTTCATTTGAGAACACGGTATTGGCATTTTGATATAGTCTTTAACTTTGAGATTGTACAGGTGAGGCTCTCATCTACAGTATGTTAATGTAAACTAGGACGAGAACTGACCCTAGTACCGATTATTGGGGTACTACGCTAGTTACAATGGTCTATTTCGATGCTTTACTATTTATGACTATTCTTTGCTTTCTTTCATTGAACCACTTTTCTATCCATTTCTACACACCGCCTTGTATTCCATGCGTTTTTCATGTTATCCATAAACATTTGCGGGGAACTTTGTCAAAGGCATTTTGAAAATCAAGATATATAAATTATACAGCATTAATCTCATTATATAAGTTGAATATATCGTGAAAGAAGTCAAATAGGCTTGTTAAGTCTCTCTTTGAGTATGTTGTTTTCCTCCAAGTGATTTACGAGTCTGTCTCGAGGGTTTCTAGCATTTTACAGACAACTGAGGTTAAGCTCATTAGACGTTAGTTACTAAGTCAAGATTTGCTGCCATTTTTAAAGTATCAGTGTTGCGTTAGCGAGCTTCCACTTATCCGGTATAGTCTCAGATTGCAAGGATTAATACATTCAAAAGCAATGTTAGTGGTTTGAAAAGCTCACATTTAGCTTAATTTAGAACCTTAGGTGAGATTGTGTCGGGTCCACGCGATGTGGTACCGTAATATGACTGATAGTGAGTGGGGAGGGTAGTTGTGGTGTGTGGTGATGATAATAATAAATGCAAGTGCTGCTACTGATGGTGGTGGTGGTAGTGATGATGATTATGGTAGTGCTGAAGGTAGAAGGGATGAAGCAGCTGCTAGATAAATACTATCTAAATATATGCATAAATACTAGTAATAACAAGTGACAATTAAAGTTTAAACAAAAAACACACACAAGCTATAACTGTATCAAAGCTATATCGGTGATAGCCATTCCAATAAACATTAATCTTGTAAAATAACGAATCAATATTTATTTAAAAAAAAAACGTTCTCGTAATTTGTTCAGAATTGCATGTTAGGCCAGGTCAAGGGAGTTGGTAAATAACCGGATTTAAACTCATCACTTGTGGAAATTAGGCCTGTAATGGAGCTTGACCAGTGCCTGCTTTGTGCCTATACTAAACATTGTGTGTCCAGCCAGCAGCCTCCAGCACCCTGCCACGTCACACATTAACCTACTTCTCCACCACCACCACCACCACCACCATCACCATCACCATCACTAGTATTCAGCACAAGGCCGCTACACACACACACACGCACGCACGCACGCACGCACGCACGCACGCACGCACACACATTGGCCAACACCAGGGGGGTTTCAACACATTTTGTTGAATGACAAAATCCTATAAAATTGATACAATATAAATGTTATGTATTGTAACCTTTGTGTATACTGATTGTATTGTCTAACGTTTGGCTAATACACTTTTAAATTTGATTAGCATTTCTGTACATTTTGTTACCTTCCACAATAAATCTCACATTTGAAATTACCAGTAATAACTTGTCTAATTCAATGCACTGGCATGCACAATACCTTTAGCTTATTGTGGTTAATGATGACACAATAACAATAAGTCAACAGTTTCTGCTTACTGAAGTGTGTACGAAGTATCTCTAGCCAATAAGATTCTAATTAATGAAGGGTCCATGCTGGGTCTATAGCGAATAAAGCAGCCAGTGTTATGTTGTCCAAGATCTGTGTATGAAAGGGTCCAACACTGTGTGGGTCATTATGGCCACTACTACACTAATAGACCTAGTGTATAGGTAACGGGGCGAGGGGGGGGGGGGGGGATTATTACTACCAGTGGGGGTAATTATAGGGTTAAGGGCCTGGTTATACACACACACATACATAAATAAACACATAAACACACACACACACACACACACACACACACACACACACACACACACACACACACACACACACACACACACACACACACACACACACACACACACACACACACACACACACACACACACACACACACACACACTCACTCACTCACTCACTCACTCACTCACTCACTCACTCACTCACTCACTCACTCACTCACTCACTCACTCACTCACTCACTCTCTCTCTCTCTCTCCCTACCTTCTATTATAGTGTACCTTACAGTAAGTTCTCTGCTATACACTTACTATGGGTGACACTTGTAAACAAAGAGACAACTCACACATCTGGAGAGACACGTCACGTAGCTTACCTGAAAATGGCAAAAAGAACACAATTAGAAATATAAACAACATTGGAAGTAATATATACATCAATTACCAATATCCATTCATCCATCTATCTATCCATATAACTTTGTCATGTTTGTCAAGCAATCAAATATTCATACATCTATCTGTATTCTGTAACTTAGATGAAAATGGGAAAGATAAGACAATTATTACTATAATAATCAACCTATATAGTAATATCTATCAATATCACTTTTGTATTTGTGTATGTAGCATTCAATAATTCATATATTGTTCTATCTATCTGCCTATCTCTCCATCTATCTCTACCAATCTGTCATTCTATCTATCAGCCCACCTGTGTATCCATCTACCCGACTCTCTACTTAGCTGTGTGTGTAGTAAACAAGTTCCACAAGAGTAAGCTCTGGCGCCAACCCCCCCAGAGGCTAAGAGGGAGGGAGGGGGGGGGGGGTATATTAGTACCAGTGGGGCGAGAAAGGTGACGGGGTGAAGCAAGGGAAAGTTGTTGACTCCTACTCCGTTGCGAGGCTAGATATTGGATAATTTATTTATTTATATAAACAGTATATACCGGTATATATATATATATATATATATATATATATATATATATATATATATATATATATATATATATATATAGAGAGAGAGAGAGAGTTTGTCTATGAATGACAGCTGTATTGTTCAGATATGCAAGCTGAAAGTAGATCGTATTCGTTGGTCTGCAGATGTGTGTATGTTTGCGTGTCTGAAATAATAATCCCGGGTGTGCGTGTCCTCGCCTTTGTGTGTGCGTGTGATATGTGTGTACGAATGAGGGTTGTGTGCATGTGACGGGTGCGTGTGCGTGTGTGTGCGTGAGAATGGTCAGGAAGAAATTGTAAAAGTTTGGAAAGCGAGGTGCGAGACTCGGCCCCTCACGTGACGATCCCCTTCCACCCTTTCTGCCATTATCCCTTAGATGTACTAGTGCTGTTATTGATTATATTGATGGCTTACTATTATTATTAGGGGTTCGACCCCTACGAGGAACCCCTATTGTAATAATTAAACCCGGTTCTTCATCCAAATTCTTCTTACGCGCCGGTTTCGACGCAATAACTCCAGAACCGAATTTTGGATCGGGATCAAACTTTCACAGGAGGTGCGTTTTTGTATTGGGCAACTTTTGATATGCTAAACATCCGGCATGGCGATCAAACAGGTCCGTGGCAGCCGATTTCCCGAAAAACTTGACGCCTAAATACCGTCTTTCCCACTCATAGGAAACGACTGGGCTTTGGCATACGGACTCCACTACTAATGCTCCGCAAATGTTATAGAGAAGGTTTTGCTTTTGCACGTGGTTTTTTCCGGCAATCTTGAAAAAAACTCTAATTCCACTTAAAATTCCACATCTTAAAAACTGCGGCGATGATCAAAGCCATGCTTGCGTAGTTGGGTGAGGCTCGCGATTCCGAACGTTTTGATACCAAAATAATATAAATGGGTGGAATAGTTTGGCCGCAGCATTGAAAACTGTCTATTCTTAAATGACTTTAAAACCGCATTCGCTACCCACACAAAGTTTACCGTCTACAGTCTATAGGCTTCCACGCATCCCCCAGTTTTGCTTAATAACATAATCACTTTATTATTCAGATCTAGATTTTTTTTTTTATTTAACTCTCTCAAAACAGTTCGAGTCCCTACGAATTCCACCAATTATTTAGCCAACCTACCTATACATACCTACCCTACCAAATAATAATGATAATTCAAATTTATTTTTGGTGAACAACAGAGTATTGGCTATGGTTTTTAACAATTCCTCCCTTTGCCAAATGCTTTGTTTAATAGCAATGATATGGACCTTTAAAGTTTTGGCAATTGCCCGTGTGACTCGTATTTTAACCCTCCTAAGTGTTACCACAAAATACCGCTAGATCCTTTCTCAAAAGTCGCTAGCATGTTGCTACATAGTCAAACAATGTTAGAATAATGCTGCAATTTCTAAAGTTTTGGCCCTTCCTACCTCTTGCAAGTATGTATAGCCTACCACCTCTCCCACTCTGTCTCTCTCACTCTCTTTCTCTCACCTCATTCACCATACTAAAAACACGACCACCATCGGCTACACCCCAGGAATTCAAACCCTTCAACAAAACAAATACTCTCTCTCTCTCACATTCAAAACACTATAAACACAAATTCACCATCGACTATATATACCTAAATTATTCAAACCCTCCGACAACCCCACCGTGATCACAGTTACATACACAAACATTATTAATACACACACACACATGCAGAACATCTCCCCCATACACACACACACACACACACCTCCTTCAACAAACATCCCATCTAGTACAGCCAAGGACCCCTAAGCCTCCCAACCTACACAACAAGACTGTGATCACTGTTACGTCAAGGTCTCTCGGGAAACGGTAATAATAACACCACTTTACGTTCCTAGGGCCTGGCAAACCTTCACACCAAAACAAACACATATACAACCAATAACATTAATGTTTTAGTACATTGTTATTAAAGATATTGCCTCCTGTTTTCATCGTGTTGTGTATTTATTAACAATCCGGTTAATATACGATTCCCTTGTGTAATGGCGAGTTGTGTATTTATTAACAACCCGATAAAATACGATTCCCTTATGTAATGGTAACTAAAAGGATTGATGTGTCAGTAATATACTATATATGGCACGATTAATATGGTTGATAAGTATTGTATATGAATTGCGTTCATGGGTTAGTTTTGTTGGTACAGTACATATTATAACGTAGCATGTGGATGGTATGAATGTGTAATGAATACCGTACCTAGAATACTATAGTAGATTACCTAGAAAATGTTATACGCCATGTTACCAAATTGGGCCCTCCTGACACATGCCATGATTGTTGATGGAACGTTCTCCCAATCAAGTCAGTTCGCCACAAGTCACTTTCCTCTACGCTGGAATTGATTTGCCCAGAATAATTAAAGGTCGGTTAAGTTAGTATATGCCTATGCTAAAGTCTAGTTAAGTTAGATTATAGGCTAGGTGAAGTTAGGTTAGGTCAATAGGTCACATTAGATAAAGTTATGTGTTAGAAAATCAGGTTAGTCATTAGGTCGGGTTAGTTAAAGTCCTGTAATGTGGGTAAATTGTCAAGGAAAAATAACTTGCAGTCTATATAACCGTGACGCAACGTATATAATAATCCATTAAATTGGTTATTACTTTAATAGTTCAGTACTGGCAATTACAGTTGGGAACTCAATACACTGGCATCAAATATAATCATGATAGAATTCTCTCTCTCTCTCTCTCTCTCTCTCTCTCTCTCTCACACACACACACACACACACACACCTGTCATGTCCCAGTCACCACCAGACGTGTTACTGAGCATGAACCCCCCAGCACACACACACACACACACACACACACACACACCTGTCATGTCCCAGTCACCACCAGACGTGTTACTGAGCATGAACCCCCCAGAAAACACACACACACTCACACACACACACCTGCCATGTCCCAGTCACCACCAGACGTGTTACTGAGCATGAACCCCCCAGAAAACACACACACACACACACACACACACATTTGTATTTTGCACTAGCATAACTATTGTATTCATTTCTTGTTTTAATATAAAGTATATTATACTCACCCATTGTAAACTGAGCTTACCATTTTCATATCTGTACATCTCATGTTCATCCACTAATTGTAAAATTTGTATTTTCAGCTCATGAGGCTGCCATTCTTTAATAAACCGTTTATTATTATTATTATTATTATTATTATTATTATTACACACACACACACCCGTACAGTCATATTCAATAGTTTGACGACAGTCGATATGAAAAACTACTGTATGAATTATATAAATAAAAGCAACAGTCACCCTCTAACTGATGCTCTATGTTGATGTTGGTGAGATGGTCAGTGTAACGTATTTCTTCTTGTTGGTATTTACACAAATTGTCAAGTAAGTGTTGGCAGAAGCTATGAATCCAGATGTACAGTCGTGAACAGTAATACCGATGCACCCAATTAAAACCATATACAACATAAAAGAGATAATATTAGACTATATTTGATCCCAGATGCTTTAGGGCATGGTTTCAAAAGTTCAAAGATCCCAATGGGTGTATCGTTATTGAAGCTCCTGACTGTACGTAACGGGTTTCAGGTTGAGGACATTAGATGAGCCAAGGACCAGGTGGCTCCCACGGTCCCCGCACCTCACGCACCCACGTACAACAGGAGGAAGTCATTTCAGTAGCGCCGATTTTGTGAGCACTGAACATTGCATTGCGGTTCGGTATTATAACGTTCATGTCCTTGAGTACTTAGGTTGCTTTATTTTGTGAGCACTGAACATTGCATTGCGGTTCGGTATTATAACGTTCATGTCCTTGAGTACTTAGGTTGCTTTATTTTGTGAGCACTGAACATTGCATTGCGGTTCGGTATTATAACGTTCATGTCCTTGAGTACTTAGGTTGCTTTATTTTGTGAGCACTGAACATTGCATTGCGGTTCGGTATTATAACGTTCATGTCCTTGAGTACTTAGGTTGCTTTATTTTGTGAGCACTGAACATTGCATTGCGGTTCGGTATTATAACGTTCATGTCCTTGAGTACTTAGGTTGCTTTATTTTGTGAGCACTGAACATTGCATTGCGGTTCGGTATTATAACGTTCATGTCCTTGAGTACTTAGGTTGCTTTATTTTGTGAGCACTGAACATTGCATTGCGGTTCGGTATTATAACGTTCATGTCCTTGAGTACTTAGGTTGCTTTATTTTGTGAGCACTGAACATTGCATTGCGGTTCGGTATTATAACGTTCATGTCCTTGAGTACTTAGGTTGCTTTATTTTGTGAGCACTGAACATTGCATTGCGGTTCGGTATTATAACGTTCATGTCCTTGAGTACTTAGGTTGCTTTATTTTGTGAGCACTGAACATTGCATTGCGGTTCGGTATTATAACGTTCATGTCCTTGAGTACTTAGGTTGCTTTATTTTGTGAGCACTGAACATTGCATTGCGGTTCGGTATTATAACGTTCATGTCCTTGAGTACTTAGGTTGCTTTATTTGACGCTGTAACATTTCGATGAGTATATTCTAAAATTAATCAAAAATAATAGAAGGTAAACCGACTTTATAGCAATGGATTTGGTATACATAATAGTCTACTACATACTTTAGACATACATCCGGTACTGCTATGAAAGTCAATACGTATAGTACATTACATACTGCACCAATAGATTAAGGGGAGATCTCCACTTGAGGGATTTTTTTCTTGACCCCTTTCTCCCTCATGTTTAGCCCCATTGCTTTAGATATTATAAAACGTTTGCCCCATTAGTTTAGCGATTTTAAGAACTTTAACTCCATATTAAGACCTTTCGTGCAATTCAGGTGTCGATTTTATCCTGGCGAGCGATAGCGAGCCTGTAATTTAAGAGGAACCGGCCCTCGGCCGGGAAATTTGTCTACCGAAAAATTTACAAATTTATCTTGAAAGGGACTCAAGGGGGTGTAATTTTAAGCTTGATGGAGGTCTAGGGAACAAACTAAATACCTCCCCTTAATATAAACGGTCGCATAAAACGTTTATCATTATAAAGAACACCTTTTTCTCATGCAGAATCGACCCAATCCATATCATCAATATTCCCACATATCTCAGCCATTCCAAAAGCGCAACAAGCCGTCATAATTCCCCTCAACCCCGGGGCGCCAGCAACATACACACACCCCATTCCTCCACGGCGCCCGCACATCAATAATAGGGGTCCCAGGAGTGCAGAGTCAACACGATTTACACTCCCCCCCCCACCCCCACCCCCCACCCACCCTTCTCATTTCTCCACAACTTAAGGGGGTACTTCTTGCTTTTTATGGCCCTCCTTCTCCCTCGTGTTTAGCATATAAGTTTGATATTTTAAAATGTTCCTTCCATTAGTTTGGCGATTTTAATACCTTTCGCCCCATTTCGCTGTCAATTTCAAGACCTTTCGTGCCATTTAGGTGTCGATTTTTTCCTGGCGAGCGATAGTGAGCCTGTAATTATAAGAGGAACCGGCGGACATTTTTCTATCGAAAAATTTACAAATTTATTTTGAAGGGGGGTCTAGAGGGTGTTTTTTTAAGCTTGATGGAGGTCTAGCGAGGAAACTAACAAATATATATAAAATGTATACATGTATAGACCAAAAACCAAGCAGTACCCCCTTAACCCAGAAGCCTTTATAGACGACCCACACCCTGCACTACAATTTACCCCTCTCATACTTTTCGGCAGGTTTTGGCGCCAAGTCAGGGCTGCAGATGGCGGGCGTGTTATTGAAGGGTTCAACACTCTAAACAGTTCGCCCCTCCAACAAATTTACTCCAAATGGCTAGAAGATAAGTTTAAACCAATTTCCACCTCATTTGTTTTGAATTATTCATACCAATAGTAATGCAGTTTTTTTTACGGTTATACATTCATATTATTTTGTTTTCAAAGATAATTCTTACTACAATACTTTGCATATTCATCGTCACTGCTTCGGTTTAAATATACATCTGACATAGCCAAATGCGTAGATAGTTTTAAATGGCATGGCGCTATAAATGCTTCGTTTCTTTTCAAGTAAAGTAACTTAGTTACGTCAAAACTATTTCGATTAAAATTACTATTCTACCCAACTATAAACAAAAGTAATGCTAACAAGAATATATTGACATATACTATTTGTATTGAGTTCAACCACCTAAATAGTTCTGCTCTCACCAAGAAAGCACTTCAAATATCCTAGCAATTACATGTAGACTACTTGTTTACTCTAGCCTTATTCTAAACAACTTGGAGCCAATAACCTCATACAACGGGAGATCATTCTTAACCAAACAAATAACTTGAGGTAGTCTCATATTTGTTCTGTTTATACAATTTTACTACACTAAATAAATAAGATAATTCTACAACATGTGTATATACTGCATACGAAAACATCCTAGATTGGATCAAACTTATTAGTCAATCTATCTATCTATAGCCAATCTATCTATCTATTTACTATATACTCAGGCCCAATCCCCACTTTTCCTATTTGTGTTGTTTTCTTTTCTTTTCTTTTTTTAGCCAAACAAAACGAAAACAAATTGCATTGCTTTAGAAGACGTAAACAGGAACACCAAAGACGACATATGATAAATGTTGATGTTTACGTGTGTGTGTGCCGCGCTTGTCGTTTGTCGAAATGTCCCTGTCTTGGCGGCTGGCTCGGGTATAATATGTAATCCTTACCACACCTGTTCCCTTAAGGGGGGTCACCGTTTTTTTTTTTTATCTTTCTCTCCTTTTCTCTCTTTCCCTGGCTTGTATCCATTCGGCCCCAGTCAGCCAATTGTTTCAAGACATTTATCCCCATCCAGGTGTCGATTTCTTCCCAGCATTGTATGAAGAAATCCGGCTTCGCCGGAAAAAAAAATCTATCGAAAAATGTACGAATTTAGCTTGCTGTCAAAACAAAAATATATATATGCTGGCTCGCTACCGCTCGCCATGAAAATATTGACACCTGTATGGGGGTAAACATCTTAAAACAGTAGCCTGAATGGGGCCGAATGGATAAAAGCCACAGAAAGAGGGAGAGAAAGAGAAAAAAAGCGAGGTGGGCTCCCTACATTTATTTGTTATCTGTGTGTCACATCCTCTTCCTTATTCCGTCTCATTTGCATAATTATTTTGTTGTACCACTTGCTATCTTCATCTCTTCATTGTTTGTCGTCTTCTTGTAAACGAAACCCTTATATTAAGCCAATAGTGATATAATTAAAAGTAGCCCAACAACGGGTCAAATTCAAAAATATATTTAAATTACTACGACCAGCAACGTACACTTAAGGGGAGACTGACCGTTTGTTTGGTCTATTAATTAATTTATTCATATATTTGTTTTAGTTTCCTCCCTAGACCTCCATCAAGCTTAGAAAAGCACCCACTAGACCCCCCTTCAAGATAAATTTGTAAATTTTTCGGTGGAAAAATGTCCCGGCCGATGGCCTGTTCCACTTAAAATTGCAGGCTCGGTATCGCTCACCAGGAAATAATCGACACCTAAATAGCACGAAAGGTCTAAATATTGACGACGAAATGGGGCGAAAGGTGTTAAAATCGCCAAACTAATGGGGCACATATCTCAACATCTGAAAACTAATGGGGCTAAACACGAGGGAGAAGGGGGCCACAAAAACCAGCCCTTTAAATCAGCTACGTTATTCACCTGTTCAGTGTTTTTACCGCGCACACTTTCCTATTTATACCGCGCACACCCGCACACTTGCCTATTTTTACCGCGCACACTTTCCTATCTATACCGCGCACACCCGCACACTTGCCTATTTTTTACCGCGCACACTTTCCTATTTATACCGCGCACACCCGCACACTTGCCTATTTTTACCGCGCACACTTTCCTATTTTTACCGCGCACACTTTCCTATTTTACTTACAATGGCTTTGCACTTTTTGGTACTGAGGTTTTTTCTCGTGTTCATAGTGTTAATTTTTCTACGCACAATTTGTTTTCAAGACGTCAGCAATTTGTATTTGATTTATAGTAGTCTTAATAAAATTCTTAAAATTTCTCTTTATATTGATACCATTGCAAATGGTATATAGACACAATTGGCCTTTCTCACTAACAGGCCTGCATCTTTTTTTAGCTACCCCAAAAATAAATCCAAATAAATTCTCTCTCTCTCTCTCTCTCTCCAGTCATGCCCACCTGAACAGCCGAAATGACTCGAACATTACTGGGAGGGGGAGAGGGGGAGAAAAATAGGGGTGGGGGGGGGGGGGGTCTGACCTAAATGCAGGGAAAGGGGAAATTCAAAGTTGGGGGGGGGGGGAAATCAGCTTAATCAACACCTTTCACCATAATTAGTCTTCAGGGCCTTGTAAAAGCTATCACTACCATTGTGTCCATAATTATTCATATTACTATCACCATCCCTTCAACATTCATCATCATCATCATCATTACCTCTGTCACCATTATTACCACTCCCGGCACCATCACTATCATCATCATCTGCGCCACTTCCACCATCATCATAATCACCTCACCAGAATCACTATCACAACCATAATCATCTCACCAGCATCACTATCACCATCATAACTACTATCACCACCATAATCACCTCACCAGCATCACTATCACCACCATAATCACCTCACCAGCATCACACCATCATCACTATCACCATCATAATCACCTCACCAGCATCACTATCACCACACCATCATCAGTATCACCACCATAATCACCTCACCAGCATCACTATCACCACACCATCATCACTATCACCATCATAATCACCTCACCAGCATCACCATCATGTATATTTTCACCATACCTACCAACCGGAAACATGCAAGTCAGATGCAAGGGATCAAGAAAAGCTATACTTAATCCCATCGACTTCACTGCAGCTCCCAAACCAACACACTAACACACTAAACACAAACACACACACTTACTTACACACACACACACACACACACATTCTTACACACACAAATAAAGGTCGGAAATATACACTAAACACGTACACGACCCACACATGTACTATTTTAATGAGAGAGAGAGAGAGAGAGCGAGAGCGAGCGAGCGAGCGAGCGAGCGAGCGAGAGAGAGAGAGAGAGAGAGAGAGAGAGTATATAGTAATAAACCCTTGTGCAGTAATTACTCCATTAAAGTGTATAATTATTAATAGCCGAAATCTAACCCAAATCAGTAACACTCCGACGATCATGAACATAATAGCTAAATACATACAAAACATCAACTTACCGTACCTAAGGACTGATTAATTTAAATAAAATAATAATACCTAAAAGACTTAACCCCTTAAGGTTCATGACGCGTCTTGACAGCTTATTCTGGCTATCATTAGACGATTCTATAAAGCTTAGGAAGAATCTGTGGGGCAGCAATAGCGTAAAGACCATCTCTATTAACCCTCTGACCTCCAGAAACTCTTCCTAGTCTGAATAAAATCGTCTAATAATAGCCAGAAAATATAAAAGAAAAACGCAATTGATTCTTAAAAGGGTAAATTTACATAAACAGTAATATATATAAGGTTTAATGAAGGCCAGGCTATCAAGAAGTAGGACAGAGCAGTGTACGAGGCCACGGTAAAAACAAACGGACGCGAGTGTCGTAAAGATTGATAGACAAAGCCGGTATCACATGACCGATTATCCCCTCAACAATTATATTCCAGCAGTTTATGAAGAAAACTTGTGTTGTTGAATCTGAATTAGTGAAGCCATGGTGACGTGATGGTGATGGTGGTGGTGGTGGTGGTGGTGAAGGCGGTGGTGGGTGGGCAGCGGAAATGGTGAAAAGGGCGCCCTGTGGAGAAATGGAGGGATGGGGTGATTGTTTTGGTTTGGTTTGGTTGTGGTTGTTGTCTTTAGTGTCAGTGTTTGTGTAGATATGAAGGTCTGGGTTTCTTGTTTTAGTTTGATTTCCTTTGCTTTGTGTTATTGGTTAATGCTTTGTGTCAGTGTGTGTGTGTGTGTGTGTGTGTGTGGGTGGGTGGGTGGGTGGGTGTGGGTGTGTGTGTGTGTGTGTGTGTGTGTGTGTGTGTGTGTGTAGACATATAGGTCTGGGATTCTTGTTGTTGTTTGATTTGCTTTGTTTTGTTTTAATTGTTGTTGTTGTGTGTGTGTGTGTGTCTGAGTGTTAGATAGTGTGGGCGTCGTGTGTGTGTGTGTGTGTGTGACAGAGAGAGAGCGAGAGCGAGCGAGCAAGAGTGAGAGAGAGGAGGGAGAGGTCGAGCTAGGACACGTTTGCGGGTTGCTTGTAGAGGTGACGTGAGGTATAGTGGGCGGGGTTGTGGTGTGGGTGTTATGGTGAGTAAGAGGGCAAAGATGATGGTGATGTGGTGTATAGTGTGGTATAGAGGTGTGGTGCATTGTGGTGTGGTGAATGAGATGTGATGCAATGTGGTGTTGTAAGTGAGGTGTGGTGTATTGTGATGTAGTGAGGGAAATGTGGTAAGTGGGTGTGTTGGTGAGTAAAGGTGGTATTGGTGTGGTTTATTGTGGTGAATGTGGTGTGGTGTGGTGAGGGAAAGGTGGTGAGTGGGTGTGTTGGTGAGCATAGGTGGTATTGGTGCGGTTTATTGTGGTGAGTGTAGTGTGGTGTGGTGTGGTGTGGTGTGGTGTAATCTGAGGTGTGATGTATAGTGGTATAGTGAAAGAGGTGTTAAGTGTAGTGTGGTGATATATCTAGGCTATATGGACTAGGATGGTCGATAAGATACAACCTATACTGAATAAGAATAGGTACGTGACAGGACTGGATAACAAGTAAAATGCTGGAGTGAAAAGGATTGTGGATGGGTGAGAAATCTGGTTTAAATAACAAAGTGGATGGGTGAGAGATAAGGCTTAAATAACAAAGTGCATGGTTTAAATATAAAATTAAAGACTTCGTGCTAAGGCTAAGCAACAAGTAAACAAACTGAAGTGAAAATATAAAACAAAATAAAGTGGAAGAGAGGGATAGCTTCAGGACAAAAGAGTGGTGCAGTAAAATAAACAACACTCAGTCTAGTAACACCTCTTTGTCCTTAGAATAACTAATTCTGGTAGCCTGAGGCAAAGAGAATACAGACCGCAAAGGTTAAACGAAGCACACATCACCAACACACACACACACACACACATTACCAACACCACACACACACACACACATTACCAACACCACACACACACACACACACACATCACCAACACCACACACACATAACCAACAACACACACACACACACACACACATCACCAACACCACACACACACACATCACCAACGCCACACACACATCACCAACAACACACACACACACACACATACATACACACATCACCAACACCACACACACACACAAATACCACACACACACACAGATCACCAACACCACACACACACACACACATCACCAACACCACACACACACACACACACACACACATATCACCAACACCACATACACCACAAATATTCACACATAAACACCACATATATAACCAAAACCCTCTTTCCTACAAGCAAATACCAAGAGAAAGTCAAAGTCAAAGCAATAAGATAAGCCTTGAGCAAGTTGAAGCCCGATAAAGGAGACTCACTATGACTTTGATCCCACACACGATGCCACTGACTGCTTTATCTTCAGGGTTCAAACACTTTATATAGTTCTTATTTGGCAGTTTCGCATTCGCAAGAAGGATTGTGTTGCATATCTGACTCTTCGAATGTAGTATATGAACTGCATCGATCCCAAACGTGATATCTCAGTGAGTTATCAAGACTGGAACACATTTCGAGCCCGTCCTACCACAACTTAATATAATATAGGAGAAATAATCTGTAGTTGAATAAAATAACCATACTAAGAATACTAATGAATATATACAGTAGAGAGAGAGAGAGAGAGAGAGAGAGAGAGAGAGAGAGAGAGAGAGAGAGAGAGAGAGAGAGAGAGAGAGAGAGAGAGAGAGAGAGAGAGAGAGAGAGAGAGAGAGAGAGAGAGAGAGATAGCATCAGCGGCGTCATAACACTGGCATATATAATTAATAGAATGTAACGAGGTATCTGGATTAATTACTGCCTAGTAAATGAAGCACACATAACATGTATACCGTGGCTGGTGTTATGTAGAACGCGGTCAATGGGTGCTTGGGGGGTGGTCACTAGATATTATACTCGCACTGGCACTGGCACTGGCACTCTCACTCTCGCTCTCTCTCTCTCTCTCTCTGTAGTAAGTACTTCACTATCGACCAATCTAATTACACGCGGGGAAACGGTTGCAAAATTATTGGTAAATCTTTTAACTCACACGAATCTAAGAATTTCTTCTTCAATCGAGTTGTCAACTTGTGGAATGGGCTTCCCCGAGACGTTATAGACTGCAGCACCGTTGATTCATTTAAATTCCGCCTAGACAAATATCTCGCATCAAACCCGCGACTGACTGCGTTTGTAAATGAATAACTTTATTTTATCCTCCCCTCAGTTACTAACCCATATGTCCCCTACTAACTTCCTAGTCCTGCCACGTTAGTGGCAGGGCAGTAGTTCCCTTTCCAATGTTCCCTTACCCACTCTAAACCACTGTTTGGACACTTGATCCTCAGTGTTTTGGAGGACAAGCAGCCTAGAAGGGTCACTAGATCTGTTGTTGCTTGATTTCCTTTGTACTCCTTTGTACTCTGTCCAGTATCTATCTATTTATCTATCTACAGTATATAAATCTTTCTAACACACACACACACACACACACACACACACACATACTCTTACCTCTTATCATCATGCTCTCTTTCTTTCTCTCTCAACTACTTATATTTCTCTACACATTTCTGCATTGTTCCTCTCTCTCTCTCTCTCTCTCTGTTATCTCCCCCATGAGTCACCTGTTACGGCATGATACTAGAGATAAGCAGGTTTCGTTGGTTCGATCCCCCATTGCCATCACATTCCTTCACTTCCACCACCTCTATCCCTAAACCTTTCAATCACATGGACCTATGTATAATCTACCATGGTTAATAGAAGACGATTTTATACAGTTTACAAACAATGAATAAATAATGCCTCATCTTCAAATGATCCTGAGAGGCCCTTCTAATATCAATATAATCATCTAGTGGTAACATGAATAACAATAAATAAAAGAGAAGTCATCCGAATATAATGGGTAACGGTAAGTAAGATACATTATATAATATATTTAAACAAAATAAAAATGCATTTGTAATAAGTCGTTGCATTAATACAAGTATATAATACACCTAACATAATTATGTATATCAAATACGATATACATTAAACCTGTATAAATATAACCCAAACGATTATGGTTCACCATTGTGAACCATAATCGTAAAATATTGGCTTCATTAACTTGAGCTATTCTTCTTGTAATCGTATATGAAAATTCAAGAATTTCCTTTCCAGTAAACAATGGCTCTAGTGTCAGGTGGTGTATGTTGGTGTAAACAATAAACAATGGCTAAGATTACCGACAACAACAATAACTTAAGTTCAAGTACGATACATAAATCCTCTGTGTGTGTGTGTGTGTGTGTGTGTGTGTGTTACTCAGTGTGTTACTCAGTTACTTGTTCGTCAAGGGGAATCCACGCAATGCGAGCTAAGCTCATTATTATCGCGCCTCCTTAACTGGGAATGTATTGCGTGAAATGCATGTTAAGTGTTTTATGTACTGTTGGAATGGCTGTGGATGTGTGTGTAGTCTGTATTTAGCTAATTGGCGACATCGGAAACGAAGGCTTAGGGTGGATCAGTATGGTACCATTCTCACTATAGACGGTACCGTCTCGCCCGAAGACTTAGGTAGCCATCAGCTTAGGTGAACCATATGATACCCATCTCGCCTTGTACCATTTTTGCCAAACCCAGATGGGACGTCACAACGTCGTCCACTTATTCCAGGTACCTATTTACAGCTAGGTGAACTGAGGCTAACACATGAAAGGAGACAAGCCCAATTTGTCTCCGCCCGGTCTGGGATTGAACCCCCGACCCCTCGTGTGTGAGACGAGAGCTCTACCTACTAGGCTACGGGCTGTGTGTGTGTGTGTGTGTGTGTGTGTGTGTGTGTGTGTGTGTGTGTGTGTGTGTGTGTGTGTGTGTGTGTGTGTGTGTGTGTGTGTGTGTGTGTGTGTGTGTGCGTGCGTGCGTGCGTGCGTGCGTGCGTGCGTGCGTGCGTGCGTGCGTGCGTGCGTGCGTGCGTGTGTGCGTGTGTGTGTGTGTGTGTGTGTGTGTGTGTGTGTGTGTGTGTTGGTGTAAACAATAAACAATGGCTAAGATTACCGACAACAACAATAACTTAAGTTCAAGTAAGATACATAAATCCTGTGTGTGTGTGTGTGTCTCTCTAAATAGTTATGTATGTGAGTAGGTCGTATGTGAGTCAGTGCCTACCTATTTGTGTGCGTGCGTGCGGTGAGTTTGTATTTGAGGTCTGTGAGTGTCTGTGTGTTTCAGTCAAGTAGGTGGCGCGATATTTGTATAAATTTGTAGATGTGTGAGTAAATTTTGTTTGTGATTCAGTGCCTGTGTGTGTGTGTGTGTGTGTGTGTGTGTGTGTGTGTGTGTGTGTGTGTGTGTGTGTGTGTGTGTGTGTGTGTGTGTGTGTGTGTGTGTGTGTCACTGTGTGTGTGCCTGTGTGTGTGTGTGAGGAGTGCCACAACAAGACTCGGTGCCAGCCCCCCCCCCCCCCCCGCCCCTCCATTCCCTCCCTCCAGGAAACACACACACTCACGTAACCTTCACTAAAGCAAACATCACCCTCCCTCTACCCCCAGCATGACTCTCCTCTCTCTTATGGTAGGATGGACCGGTTTTCTGGACCACTTTCTCCCTCATGTTAAGCCCCATTAGTTTTCAGATGTCAAGATGTTTGCTCCATTAGTTAGTCGATTTTAAGACCTTTCGCCCCATTTCTTCATCAATATTTAGACCTTTCGTGCTATTTAGGTGTCAATTTTTTCCCTGGCGAACGATAGTGAGCCTGTAATGTTGGAAGAACCGGCCTTCGGCCGGGACATTATTCTACCGAAAATTGTACAAATTAATCTAGAAGGAGGATCTAATGGATGTTTTGTTTTTTAATTTGATGGAGTTCTAGGGAGGAAACTAGAAAAATATTGAATACATGCAAAAATCGCCCAATAAGTGAACTATCTCCCCTTAAACTAGCCATGCAACAGGGCAAACTCCTTATTTTCTATTTTTCTTTTCCAACCATTCAGTATATTATATTAGTTACCAGTCTAATTGTGTTATATTTGTCTTCTCAGTCTTGCACAGTATTATTTGTATGTATCTATCCCTACCTTTCTGTTCTTCTTTCTTCAAAATAATAATTCTTCTTCTTCCACACACACACACACACACACACACACACACACACACACACAAGAGACATTTGGGCAAGTCTCCTAACGGTGTAGCCTCTGTTCACCTAGCAGTACAAATAGGAACCTGGTATAAGTGGACGAAGTTGTGACGTCCCATCTGGGGTTGGTGATCGGTTACAAGGTGAGATGGGTATCGTACTGGTCAACCTAAGCTACTGGTCAACCTAAGCCTTCGGGTGAGACCGGGACCGTAGTGAGAATGGTATCGTACAGATTAACCCTAAGCCTTCGTTTCCAGATGTCGCCAATTGGCTACAATACAGACTACACACACATCCACAGCTATTCCAACGATACATAAACACTTAGCATGCATTTCACGCAATACATTCCCAGTTAAGGAGGCGCGATAATAATGAGCTTAGCTCGCAGTGCGTGGATTCCCCTTGACGAACAAGCAAGTGAATTACACACACACACACACACACACACCTCCCCCCCCCCCCCTCTCTCTCTCAGCTTAAGAATGTAAACAGAGAAACCGATCTGGGAGTAACAATATCGAGTAACCTAAAACCGAGTCAACAATGTTCAGAAGTTGTTAAGAAGGCAAACAAAATAATTGGCTTTATAGGCAGGTCATTTGAGCATAAATCCAAAGAAGTTATCCTAACCCTTTACAATTCCTTAGTCCGCCCTCTTCTGGAATACTGCGTTCAATCCTGGTGCCCTTATTACCAAAAAGATATAAACAAGCTAGAACGAGTTCAACGTAGAGTTACCAAAATGATACCTAGCCTAAAGAACAAACCATACGAAGAGCGTCTTAGAGAATTAAATCTATTTCCTTTAACCCAGCGCAGATTAAGAGGTGACTTAATTCAAGTGTTCAAAATCATCAAAGGCATCGACAATATGAACTGTAGTAAGTACTTCACTATCGACCAATCTAATTTCACACGGGGAAACGGTTGCAAAATTATTGGTAAATCTTTTAACTCACACGAATCTAAGAATTTCTTCTTCAATCGAGTTGTTAACTTGTGGAATGGGCTTCCCCGAAACGTTATAGACTGCATCACCGTTGATTCATTTAAACTCCGCCTAGACAAATATCTCGCATCAAACCCGCGACTGACTGCGTTTGTAAATGAATAACTTTATTTTATCCCCCCCTCAGTTACTAACCCATCTGTCCCCTACTAACTTCCTAATCCTGCCACGGACATTAGTTCCAGGGCAGTAATTCCCTTTCCAATGTTCCCTTACCCACTCTAAACCACTGTTTGGACACTTGATCCTCAGTGTTTTGGAGGACAAGCAACCTAGAAGGGTCACTAGATCTGTTGTTGCTTGATTTCCTTTGTACTCCTTTGTACTCTCTCTCATTACCCCCCCATGCCCACACATAAATGTCCCCCACATTCCTTAACCACACTTGCCATAATAATTCCCCACTTAGAAAATACGCAGCTGCCATCAAAAGTTCCGCCAACCCCAGTTATTTTCACCAGGTACGCCAATTAGAGTAAACAAGCCAATTCGTACGCGGTGTTCTAATTAATACGCAAAATCTATAAATAAAATCACCCCACACCAAGTTAGTAAAGACACATTAATACATTTCGTGTCTAAATGTATGATAGCTTAGTTATAGGCCTAGTTTAATACTATTTTCATTATTCTAACATAACTCAATTTGTGTGGGTGTTTGTTAATCCATTCTGTACGGGCGACGTCTTTTAAACTTTACTTTAGACAATTTTGTTCAGATTATAAAGGCCTCTAGCAACTAACAGGTTTCGAACTATCTCACTTAACCTTTTTACTACCACAGATCCTTCTTAAACTGCACAAAATCATCTAATTAAAGCTAGATTAAACATAAAAAAGACATCGCCGGTACATAAGGGGTTAACGGATATCACGTACTAATTGGACTATTGTTCCCTGATTAAATAGCACTGTATGAATATTCCCATATTCAAAATATGCTATAGGGGTACAATGCCTGGTGAGTTATCTGCTCAACAGGTGGCGTAGTGTGTGTGTAAGTGTGAGAGTCCGAGTGTAGGGGGTGAGACAGTGAAGCACGGGAACGAGGTGGCTTCAGAGATGGGGTCGTTTCGGGCCATGAGTGAGCACCGTGCCTCATGTGAAGGCAAGATGGCAGGTGCTCGTTGTACTCTACGTGCTTCACATGTCTCACTCCCTAGACTGGAACAAGACCTCACGGGCTTCACTGTTCATTGTAAAGCGGTGAATGTTAAGGCTCTCAGCCTATGCCCGAGAGGAAGTAAGTTGGAATATAGAAAAAAAAAAAAAAAAAAAAAAACAACTTCAAGCAAATTGACTATAGTCTATTCGCTGTAAGTAGGCGAACATTCATGACCTCTATCCTCTGTAACTCAAAAAGGGCTAGAGCAAATTGGCTGTACATTTCCACACCTATTATCTGGCTGACCCTTCCCAAATGGTAGAAATATTAGCTCGATTACTCTATTCGTTTTTTAGTTACAGAGGTTATATGTCATGTTTCTGGCCTACTTACAGCGAATAGACTATAGTTTACCCTATGTAGGTTACTGAAAGGGTTAATAACGAATAGCTTGTCATCCAGGTCTAAAAACAACGGTCTCGTGTTTTAATATGCTTTGCCTGACGTCTCCAATGTACGAGACCGTTTTACAGCCTATTGAGAGTGGCATCATGCAGTCCTTCTTAAGCTTCACAAAATCCTCTAAATATAGCTAGAATACTGTATAATGAAAGGGGCAATACCGGTACTGAAGGGGTTAACGCTAACATATATAACTAAACCGGTCTTGCTATCTGGTACGTGGGTTTTATTTTAATATATCTTCTTGGGCTTAATAAAACATCTTCTGACGACAACATGAATACACTAAGACTCATTATATTGTTCAAGTCTCTACACCTGATTCTATAAAGTACAAACAGGCTATTCTCATTCCTTTATTTAGGTGACAGCTGTATATTTTCTATACTATAGCTAACAACAGCCGATTTTACCAGTTTTGGAAGGAGCTCTGTCAAAATGGTTGTTGTCTGACTTAGTGTTGTAGTTTGCGTCTGTTTATGATTTATTCTAGCAAACTACAAACGATATTTATTATTTATTTTCCGAATGACCTCCCATTATCAAAGAGTTAGTGCGTAGTGTTGATGTTGTTAGTGTGGGGGACATTCCCGAGGACCTGTGTTGCCAAGGCGGAGTCACACCTAATTAATTCCAACAATGTTACACCAGTACCGATAAATTTTCTTTTCTTTTCAACAATTCGCAGCTTCCTTGCATTGTCATCGGGAACCTGATACGTGTGAAGTTACCGACTACTGAAAGCCTTGGTCTGAGACTGAAACACATGGGGGTGAGAATGTACTGAAATATGGTTGTTAGTTTTGTTTAGGTGGCTGCATTTTTATAACACTTGAGTTCGAAAGTTATCAGCCTAGAATTGGCGAAGAGAAATATGCAGAACAATTATATTCTAAAACTTAGAATTGATAACCTGGCCGAGTATAATTGCAAAACATAAATTGTGTAACAAATGCGTCGTGTGATTGGGGCTGAGTTGAGTGCCAGTGAGTGCCAGCCCCCCCCCCCCCCCCCCCCGACTATGCCAAGGCCGTGCTGGGGAAACAGAGGCGGAGACTTGACAGCTTGAGGGGGCACACTTACCTACATTATACCGGAATGTTCAACACCTGCAGCGACCTTCAGGCTTCCAGGAGTGTAGCAAATGGCGACATATGAGGGAGAGTGATAAGTGTACCATGCAAGTTTATGTGAATATTAAAATCTATACATGTAGGGTATGGAATTGACAGACCTTTCACTTAATATAATGTAAACATACCGGGTAAGGACCTCAGTACGTAAACTATGTGGCTGTACAGTTAGTTACACTCAAAAGTCGTGGTCCATCTCCATACTTTTAACTATGGCTACATATCTCGTAAAAAGGGAAAAACAAAGTCGTTGGCACATATGCACAAAGCCTTATATTCAAGCAATTTTCTTGTTTTATTGACACTATTGTTTTCCTTTATAAAAAAGAGAATATAAAGGACAATTGGTGAAGGTGGGAGGCGACCTTTGTACATGATTGAACGTGTTGATTGGAAGGTTGGCAACATGTCCTATATGAACTGTAAGGGATGGTGGTCTATCAGATGATGTGAGGGATGGTATATGAGAACCGCAAGAGCTACTCTGTAATGTGAGACAGTTTGGGAGAGAGGTATCCTGAACAGGATTCGAACCCACTCACTCCAGATATTTTTTTGAGAATTGGGCACCATATCCATTCGACCATGAGCGGATATAATATAACCTATAAGGGATGTGATGGGTGAGTCATAGTGTGTAAGGGTTATTACATTGGTGGGTTAGGTAACATTGAGGTAATTATGTAAGGAATAATGTGAGAACCCGGGCACGTGACGCCTTATAGGACACAGGCACGTAATCTGAATGTCAACACCTTGGGCACGTGAGGTAATGAGTGAGGTCGAGGGCGTGCAATATGTTATGTGAATGTGCGGACTAAGACACATAATAAAGTACGTGTATATGAGTAACCTAATTATAAAGAATGAGGCTCCTTTCACGTGCAACGAGAATTAAAAGTTGTTGCACATGATAAGTTATACGTCTACGGTTCCATTACAGCACCTTCTTTACAAATAAGGCAACAAACTTCACTTCATCACATCAAATATGCAGGTGAACAAAACAGTTATTATTGGGTATTTGAGGTATTATTTCGTATCACATCTACAGAGGAACCCTAAGTAGAATTTGTGGTTATTGATGTGTACCATGACTTTTGACGGGAACTATACACTAACCAACCAAAGTTCAACCACACCTCAACAACTTCAACAATCACCAACTCTACAACTATATCCAGAAACTATCACTAGACACACACGAACACGCTGGGATACACCAACTTAGCTCAGGTACGTTAAGCAGTACCATCTGTCTGTATAATTAGAAATCATTAAAGTTGAAGTTGTGGAAGAGCTACGTGACCTAACAAGCGGAGGTACAGTCACTCTCAAAAGTTATGATAATTTCAACGCTGCTTACCTGTGTACTTTAAAGGACAGTAAACGGGTCTCAGCACGTTTTTTAAGCTTGATGGTGGGCTAGGGAGCAAACTAAACATCTCTCCTTAAGCATCTGAGTTGAAGGAAATAACTAAGGTATAATAGAGTACCAAGCTCAACATCTGTCTTTCCCCAAATAAAACCACGGTCAGGATGCGAACTGGTGAGAACGACAGTAACAGCAGCACCCACCTCCCATCAGCCACGTACTGACATCCCACCATCCCTCCCACGTACCAAGGTCCTTGGAATGTCAGCAGGCGGTTCTTGCATTTTCCCCGACCATTCTTCCTGAGGCACACACGGACACGGACCTCATCCTTCACGTACTTTAAGTATAGGGGGAGGGGGGGGGAGAGATTGGTAAAGTGATGGCAGAACAGGAATATATAGAGAAGTGTGTGTGTGTGTGTGTGTGTGTGTGTGTGTGTGTGTGTGTGTGTGTGTGTGTGTGTATGTGTGTATGTGTGTGTGAGAGAGTGAAGGCAAGCAAGCAAGGGTAACGAAAACCAGCCTAGTAGGGACCCACTCAGCACACAGACATGGAAAGAATATACAAAATTAATGAGGTGATTAGGGGAAATAAAAAGGTGACCGGTCAGAAAAAAACAATGGTAAAAAAAAAGTGTGTGTGTGTGTGTGTGTGTGTGTGTGTGTGTATGATACAGTCAAAGGAAAGGGGTGATGGAAGAGGTGCTTAGGAGACATTAAGACTTGACAACAGACAACAAACAGATGGGTGAACATGAAGAGAAGGAAGTACCTGATAAATACGCATGATGAAAGAAAGGGAAAGGGGTAATTGAGAGAAACAGATAGGTGAACATAAGGATCCCAGGCGTAAATAAGGGAAATATAAAAAAGTGAAATGAGATGAAAGAAGATGCAGACCAGAGAAACAGATGAAAGGGGTGACGAGGAAAAGGGAAATCGTAGAGGAAACAGGAGGGTACAATACATATTAAAGGAAATATTATTTTAATGACGATAAAAGCATAAGCAAAAGTGACGAAGAAAATCAGAAGGGTGTAAATGATAGACTAAGGAAAAAACAGGTACAAATAAAATGGGATAAACAAACAAAAAATAACAGTGAAAATAATACAAAGGGGTGAAAGGAACTAAATAATACAGAGGGGTGAAAGGAACTAAATAATACAGAGGGGTGAAAGGAACTAAATAATACAAAGGGGTGAAAGGAACTAAATAATACAGAGGGGTGAAAGGAACTAAATAATACAAAGGGGTGAAAGGAACTAAATAATACAGAGGGGTGAAAGGAACTAAATAATACAAAGGGGTGAAAGGAACTAAATACAGGTAGGAAGATGAAAGAACATTTCAAAAAACAACAATAGTGATGGTAAATAAAATAAGAGACTAAGGGAGATAATCAAGTGGGCGAAAATAATACAAAAGGCAAGATGATGGAAGGGGTGATTAAGGGACAGGACGAGAAGGAAGGGTGAGGGGTGAGGGGTGGGGGAGGGGAAGATGTGAGGGGAAGGGGGAAGAGGGGAGGAGGCCGGTACATTTCCCCGCTCTAAGGAACCCCATAAAAACATAATAAACCCAAATCAACACACGAGCCAAGACAACTACGTAGTCCACTGTGGCCTTGGGAGGGAGGCCCTTTGGTGCTAGTGAGGAAGGGGGTTAGTGTGATAATAGTGGGTGGTGTTGTAGTGTGATGGATATGGTTTGGTAGTGTGTTGGTGTAGTGTGGTGTGGTGGTGCAATATGGTGTGGGTGATGGTAATGTAGTATGGTGTTGGTACATTGTGATAGCGTGGTGTAGTAGCCTAGTAATGGTGTGGTAGTGTGGTGTGGTTGTGGTAGTGTGGTGTGGTGATGGTAGTGTAGTGTAGTGGTTTGGTGTGGTAGCCCTAGTGTGTTAGCGCGGCACTGATAATCATAATATGGTGTGGAGAGGCTCTGTGATGTGGTGTTGGTAGTGTAGTGTGGTGGTGGTGGTGGTGGTGGGGTAGGTCTAGTGTGGAGTTAGTATAGTGTGATATGGTGTGGTAGTTTGGAGTGATGAACTGTCGTTTGGTAATAAGTGTAATTTGGAGATAGTAATGTGTATGTAACGTATCAGGGTACTAGGAATGATGGATTGTGACGTATTATGGTACTAAAAATGATGGGTGATAATGGGAAACTAGTCATAAAATAGGATAGGGGAAGCACAGGTGATAATAATACTATGGCGGGGTTGGTGATGATTAGTTTTACCGTAATGCTAGGTGTACACATATAGGGGTGATGGAACTGTGTCATTATAGTAACGATGTCGGCCTCTACACACAACACCACTACTATGATGGTGGTAGTAGCGGTAGTGGTGGTGGTGGTGGTGGTTGTGGTGGTAGTGATGGTGGTAGTGGTAGTGGTGATGGTGGTAGTGATGGTGTAGTCATAGTAGTTCATCTATAGTATCTAGTGTGAAGGTGGTGTTGAATAGTCAAGACCAACGTGATGTTAGTGGATAATAGTTAGCTTAGTTTGATTGTGGTAATAATGGTGGTGGATAGTAGTAGTTGCCATTGTAGGACTGACTGTGATGGTTATGAGTGTAGTCCAAGCAAGAGATTAGTGCGTGATTATGGCATTGGATTGTAATACGATGATTGTAGTGATGTTGTTTAAGGGAGCCCAACTCGCTTTGTTTTCTCTTTCTCTCCCTCTCTCATTGGCTTGTATCCATTCGGCCCCATTCAGCCTACTGTTTTAAGACGTTTACCCCCATCCAAGTGTCAATATTTTCTTGGCGAGCGGTAGCGAGCCAGCATATATATATTTTTGTTTTGACAGCAAGCTAAATTTTTACATTTTTCGATAGAAAAATTTCTCCGGCGAAGCCGGATTTCTCCATACAATGCTGGCTCGCTATCGCTCGCCAGGAAGAAATCGACACCTGGATGGGGATAACCGTCTTAAAACATTTGGCTGAATGGGGCCGAATGGATACAAGCCAGGGAAAAAGAGAGAAAAGGAGAGACAGATAAAACAATCCGGTGACCCCCCACCCCCCCTTAAGTAATGATGGTTAGTTAGCCTACTTGATGTGATCGTGGTGGTGGTGGTGGTGGTGGTGGTGATGGTGATGGTGGTGGTGGTGGTGATGGTGGTGGTGGTGGTGGTGGTGGTGGTGGTGGTAATGATGGTGGTGGTGGTGGTTTGTGTAGTAGTGGCAGTAATAATAAACACAACAGGTTCGTGTGTTGGTCCAGTGTAGAGATGTTAAGGGCAGATTTCCACTTGAGGGATTTTTTTCTTTACCCCTTTCTCCCTCACGTTTAGCCCCATTGCTTTTGAGATTTTAAGACGTTCGCCCCATTAGTTTGGCGATTTTATAAACTTTCACCCCATTTATGTCACTTTTAAGACCTTTCGTGCCATTTAGGTGTTGATTTTTTCCTGGCGAGCGATAGCGAGCCTGTAATTTAAGAGAAACCGGCCTTCGGCCGGGACATTTTTCTACCGAAAAGGGTACAAATTTATCTTGAAAGGGGGTCAAGGGGGTGTAATTTCAAGCTTGATGGAAGTCTAGGAAGCACACTAAAAACCTCCTCTTAATTAGCCTAATGTGTTTGCGGTAGTGATTTTAACCTTGGACTGGCCTGATGGTAGTAATGTAAAGTTATACTGATATAGTCACAGGCAAACTATAGTCTATTCGCTGTAAGAAGGCGAGAAATCATGACTTCTAACCTCTATAACTAAAAAACGACTAGAGTAATCGAGCTAATATGTCTACCATTTGGGAAGAGTCAGTCAAGTAATAGATGTGGAAATGTACAGCCAATTTGCTCTAGCCCTTTATGAGTTACAGAGGATAGAGGTCATGATGTATCGCCTACTTATACAGCGAATAGAGTCGTACTAGTCTATTTGCTTTAGGGCAGCTTGTATTTACAGTATTTTCTCATATATTTTATTTATGCATGGTTTGTCTTTAGTTTCCTCCCAAGACCTCCATCAAGCTTGACAAACATTACCCCTAAGACCCCTTTCGAGATAAACTTGTACATTCTTCGGTAGGAAAAGCCGGTTCTTCCTAAATTAGAAGCTTGGTATGGTTAGCCAAGAAAAAAAATCCACACCTAAATGGCACAAAAGGTCTTTAAATCGCCAAATTAATGAAGCGAACGTCTTAAAATCACAACACTAATGGGGCTAAACATGAGGGAGAAGAGGGTCCAGAAAACCCAAACCTGCCCTTAAGGGGAGATCTCCACTTGAGGGATTTTTTTCTTGACCCCTTTCTCCCTCATGTTTAGCCCCATTGCTTTTGATATTATAAAACGTTTGCCCCATTAGTTTAGCGATTTTAAGAACTTTCACCCCATATTAAGACCTTTCGTGCCATTCAGGTGTCAATTTTATCCTGGCGAGCGATAGCGAGCCTGTAATTTAAGAGGAACCGGCCTTTGGCCGGGAAATTTTTCTACCGAAAAATGTACAAATATATCTTGAAAGGGACTCAAGGGGGTGTAATTTTGAGCTTGATGGAGGTCTAGGGAACAAACTAAATACCTCCCCTTAATTGACTATATTGCATTAATTGCAGAACCACTGAAGAGGGTAACAAACACTCCATCATCAAAACCATAACATATATTTATTTGCTCAAACACCGTAAATTAATTCAGATCATTTAAGGGGAGATTTCCACTTGCGGGATTTTTTTTATTTGCCCCTTTCTCCCTCATGTTTAGCCTCATTGCTTTTGAGATTTTAAGACGTTCGCCACATTAGTTTGGCAATTTTAAGAACTTTTGCCCCATTTATGTCACTTTTAAGACCTTTCGTGCAATTTAGGTGTCGATTTTATCCTGGCGAGCGATAGCGAGCCTGTAATTTAAGAGTAACCGGCCTTCGGCCGGGAAATTTTTCTACCGAAAAATGTACAAATTAATCTTGAAAGGGGGTCAAGGGGGTGACATTTTAAGATTGCTGGAGGAGTAGGAAACAAACTAGAAACCTCCCCTTAAATCCACCCGTATATTAATCCAGATAATTTAAGTATATATAAAATTAGTTCGTGACAAATGTAGAGTAGTCAGCCAAACAAACTATTGATCAATCTTGGCTAATGAGTGTTTTCCCTGATATGTGGACTGATAATGATGATAATATAATGACGGTATGGTAGATGGTGATAACAGGATATCAGGTGATCATTTACGGATATAAACAATGCTAACACCTCGGAACTAGTGTGCACTCTCTGACATGATTTATTTAGCGATTTATTGTATTTGTATTTATTTTAATACATTTTCGGTGTGTGTGTGTGTGTGTGTGTGTGTGTGTGTGTGTGTGTGTGTGTGTGTGTGTGTGTGTGTGTGTGTGTGTGTGTTTTTTTTTTTTTTTTTTTTTTTTAACCGGTTACTAGCTTTCATGCTCTAAATGCAGGTGAGTTTTTTTTATACAACATACCTATCATGGTTAAAGGACTAACATTAATACTACTCCGCCGCCATTTCCAGTTATCTATCAACAATCCAAAAATTAGCTATTCTGAGTTGTATAACAGGATAACAATCTTGTAGACACACCCCAGCTGGTCTTGACACACTGCTCCTGTGACGTCACACATTTCAACACCAGAGACATCTATGGAGAGTTGAACAAACCTTAATTACAGTAGACACCATACTGTCTATTTTATTTCATCAACCATTACATTTTATCGCATATTTCAAATTTATTCAGACAGTGAATTGAAGAAACGAAACGTTATCAATAAAATGCTCCTCCTTTTATTGTGTTTCATTAATCCCCTTCCTCATAACGCTAATGAGAAAGTTTGGCATTAGCTATAACGATATAAACAACTTGTATTATAAATGTATTATAAAGTTTGGCATTAGCTATAACGATATAAACAACTTGTATTATAAATGTATTATAAAGTTTGGCATTAGCTATAACGATATAAACAACTTGTATTATAAATGTAATATAAAGTTTGGCATTAACTATAACGATATAAACAACTTGTATTATAAATGTAATATAAAGTTTGGCATTAGCTATAACGATATAAACAACTTGTATTATAAATGTAATATAAAGTTTGGCATTAACTTTAACGATATAAACAACTTGTATTATAAATGTAATATAAAGTTTGGCATTAGCTATAACGATATAAACAACTTGTATTATAAATGTAATATAAAGTTTGGCATTAACTATAACGATATAAACAACTTGTATTATAAATGTAATATAAAGTTTGGCATTAGCTATAACGATATAAACAACTTGTATTATAAATGTATTATAAAGTTTGGCATTAGCTATAACGATATAAACAACTTGTATTATAAATGTATTATAAAGTTTGGCATTAGCTATAACGATATAAACAACTTGTATTATAAATGTAATATAAAGTTTGGCATTAGCTATAACGATATAAACAACTTGTATTATAAATGTAATATAAAGTTTGGCATTAGCTATAACGATATAAACAACTTGTATTATAAATGTATTATAAAGTTTGGCATTAGCTATAACGATATAAACAACTTGTATTATAAATGTATTATAAAGTTTGGCATTAGCTATAACGATATAAACAACTTGTATTATAAATGTAATATAAAGTTTGGCATTAGCTATAACGATATAAACAACTTGTATTATAAATGTAATATAAAGTTTGGCATTAGCTATAACGATATAAACAACTTGTATTAAATGTAATATAAAGTTTGGCATTAGCTATAACGATATAAACAACTTGTATTATAAATGTATTATAAAGTTTGGCATTAGCTATAACGATAAACAACTTGTATTATAAATGTATTATAAAGTTTGGCATTAGCTATAACGATATAAACAACTTGTATTATAAATGTAATATAAAGTTTGGCATTAGCTATAACGATATAAACAACTTGTATTATAAATGTATTATAAAGTTTGGCATTAGCTATAACGATATAAACAACTTGTATTATAAATGGAAAGGTTAAGGGGAGATGTCCACAAACTTATCTTGAAAGGGGCTCAACGGGGTGTAATCTTAAGCTTGAAGGATATCTAGAGACCAAACTAAAAACCTCCCCTTAAACTACTCTTTTAAGACCCTCCAATTACATTTTTGGTTGCCAAGGTACCGGTAGGTGTAATAACTTAGGTGTAGATGGAGTACTGTACAAATATCGTCTTCGTACAGAGTTGAGCCTTTTACTGACATTTAGTATAATTCTGGTTAACTTTGTACGTTTTGAGAAGATGATGCATACCGGTACTCTTAAATGTGTTCTGCCTAAAATTAAGCTATAGTTAAATAATAACAAAGGGAATTGTGGTAATCAAAGGGGTATTTATGATAGATTCTACTAATTGTGGTAATCAAAGGGGTATTTATGATAGATTCTACCAATTGTGGTAATCAAAGGGGTATTTATGATAGATTCTACTAATTGTGGTAATCAAAGGGGTATTTATGATAGATTCTACTAATTGTGGTAATCAAAGGGGTATTTATGATAGATTCTACATTTTGTGGTAATCAAAGGGGTATTTATGATAGATTCTACATTTTGTGGTAATCAAAGGGGTATTTATGATAGATTCTACTAATTGTGGTAATCAAAGGGGTATTTATGATAGATTCTACTAATTGTGGTAATCAAAGGGGTATTTATGATAGATTCTACTAATCCTATGTATCCAGATTCAGAAGACGAATAACAATGCCTGATCATACATAGAATATAATGGAATATGCAGCAATCGTGTTAAAGGGTAAACTGGAAAAACAAATCTCTTTATATATGACCAAGCCTTTACCTGCCAGACCACGCCCAAGGTAAGACAGTAAAGTGTGGTGTATTATCTGCTGCAGGAGGTACACCCTGGGAGAGGTTATAGGTCAACACACAGGGCCTCTATTACACTAACGCGCGCGCGCGTACACACACACTGCACACACACAATAACATGCTTATACTGTATATATATATATATATATATATATATATATATATATATATATATATATATATATATACCGGTATATATATATATATATATATATATATATATATATATATATATATATAGAGAGAGAGAGAGAATTAGATAGATACATAGATAGATAGATTGATAGATAATACCAGCATAATCTATTAAATTGATAAGATATATTTTCTCAACTGAATACAATCGTCTAGTGATAAAGTAAATTAGTCATATGATTGTCAAGGGTTAATGTGGTCACGTGACTAAGACCTGGCCGTATGACTCTGTGCCCCCCCCCCCCCCCCCACACACACAACCAAGCACAGGGTTACCATAAAACTGGCTGATAAGGCTTTATGACAGATAAGAAAATACCTGCATCACCCGGCTGTGGCAGGGGGGGGGGGAGAGATATGGATTATATATAATTACACACACACACACATATACTCTCACTCACTCACTCACTCTCTCTCTCTCTCTCTCTCTCTCTCTCTCTCTCTCTCTCTCTCTCTCTCTCTCTCTCTCTCTCTCTCTCTCTCTCTCTCTCTCTCTCGGCCGACATATCACAAACACAATGAAACTTGGCAATACAAAAAAACAATACTGCATACACCACCAGTAGGCCAACACATCACTCTTACACACAAACCAACACATACAACCAGCACATCTAACATAAAAACCCGGGCGGGTAACCCCGAAAGGGGTTGAAATAGGGGAGCTATCCCCCCGCCAAAGGCGGCTTTCTAGGGCCTTTCCTAGCTGATGCTGAGAGGATTGGGTTCTAGACATGTGGTGATGGGCTGGTCTATCAGAGTGAGAACTGAGTGATCTCTGCAATACCCATAGCTTACTCTGACTGTTCCTTTTACTTATATATTTTCTAGACCTCAAGTGACGGCGTCTCTTCCGTGGATTGACCTCCCAATCTACCTAGATTGGAAGCCAAAGCGTCACATTTTTCCTTTGCCCCTCAACTTTCTCTTCATAATTGCTGAGGGGCACAGGGCCCTGGGTGGGTCTTTGGTTTCCCGGGCATTTCCGCACGCTCCTCAGCTCCCCGCCATGGAGTGGCTTCAGTCACCCAGGCTTTATTGTGGTCGGCAGGGAGGGTTCTGTGGGGGTGCTCGGTTATGGCCTCGGCCTTGCTCGGGGCCTTGGGGCTGTTCGGCCAGGCAGCTTGGGGAACAACAACAACAACAACAACAACATAAAAACCCAGCACAAATACACTCATAAACCTGAAAATCTAACATAAAAACCCAGCACAAACACACACTCACTCACCTGCATGCAAACTACAAAAACCTACATTTCCTCTTGATCTGTATTCATATCAGCTAAACACCTCCGCCATGTACCTCGCCCCACATGCAGGCCAACAAACCTGCCCTATATACCTGTATATTATATTCTCGTACATACACACACGTTATAAGGGGAGATGGGCCGCTTTTCGGAACCCCTTTCTCCCTCGTGTTTAATCTCATTAGTGTTTTACATTTTAAGACGTTCGGCACATTACTTTGGCGATTTTAACACCTTTAGCTCCATTTCGTTGTCAATTATAAGACCTATCGTACCATTTAGGTGTCAATTTTAGTTCCTGCCGAGCGATAGCGAGCCTGTAAATATAAGAGGAACCGGCCTTCGGCCGGCACATTTTTCCACCAAAAAATTTACAAATTTATCTTGAGGGGGGGGGGGGGGTCTTGGGGGTATTTTTCTAAGTTTAAGGGAGGTCTAGCGAGGAAACTAAAACTTAAATGAATAAATTATAAATATACCAAAAAACATCCACTAGCCCCTTAATATAAACATGCATATGTAAATTACTCCAACCCTCGTCCTACTTCCACGTCTTGTACAGTTGGCCAAATAAATCCTGTCTCAGTTGGCACTAGGTTTCATCCACCGTGTTCTACAGTAACGGCTCAAGAATGTTGAATAAGGTGAGTAATTATAAAAAAAAACGTAATTATAAGATTTCTTCTTCATACCTAAATAAATCTACTAAGTGCTGCAGGTACCATTCTGTAATTCAAATATATTTGGTATTATGACTACTTTATTTGGATAAATATAATGTTTATTACATAATTTCTTATTTCTACCAAATTGTGAGAATCTTAAGTACCGGTAACGTAAACCAGCGAATGTGATCCCGGGACGATCACATGCGTTCATTAATTCCATTTGAGGGTGCTTGGTGTTGGCAGTAACATTAATTAATTGAGATAACAATATTGGGTAGCAATGTTGTACATACGGTAGGAAGGGGTACACTCTCTCCTTACCCCGTTGTAAAGCAATCATGGAAGGGGAAAGTAAACCTGTATCCAATGTATAAAGACCCTGGGCTATATAAAGACCCTGGGCTATATAATAATGTTTATTATGGAAGATGTTCACTCCCTATGTGCCTCTACTGAATACAACATAAGGAAGGGTAAACTATATATATATATTTGTTTTTTCTTATAAACCCCTGCCCCTTGGTTCAACACAAAGGCCCATTATGATCAGTGTAATAGTATTCTGGGACACACAGCTTAAAATAAGATAGTTTTCTCTAGATTATTGAGAAAATCACAGAATGTCGGGTGTCAGAGAAGGCAGAAGGACACACATTACTTTTCTCCTTTACTAAACACATACGAAAATAACACAACCATGTACGTACACAAACCTATACCGGCATGTAAATAACACAACCATGTACGTACACAAACCTATACCGGCATGTAAATAACACAACCATGTACGTACACAAACCTATACCGGCATGTAAATAACACAACCATGTACGTACACAAACCTATACCGGCATGTAAATAACACAACCATGTACGTACACAAACCTATACCGGCATGTAAATAATATGTACAGATACGACAAATACACGCATATGTAAAACTGGTGTTGGCATAATTGTACCACTCTCTCTCTCTCACACACACACACACACACACACAGACACACACACACACACACACACACACACACACACACACACACACACACACACACACACACACCTGTATATTCCCCTTGTGACAAATGCATATAAACTACACCGATAACACCAGTACCCAGGATATCTTTTGGGGACACACCTGTTTGATGTACCGTACGGGAACATATAAGGGGGAGAGAGAGGGGATAGGGGGAAGGGAGGGGAGGGGAGGGGAGGGGAGGGGAGGGGAGGGGAGGGGAGGGGAGGGGAGGGGAGGGGAGGGAGGGGAGGGGAGGGGAGGGAGGGGGAGGGGAGGGGAGGGGAGAGGAGGGGAGGGGAGGGGAGGGAAGGGAGGTGAGGGGAGGAGAAGAGAGGTGAATAAATGAGGGGAGGGGGTGTAAGAGATAGAAGTGGGTGTAGAAATATAGGCATATAGAATGTGGGGGGTAAAGGGGGCACAAGAGGGTACAAAGGAGTACAAAGGAGTACAAAGGAAATCAAGCAACAACAGGTCTAGTGACCCTTCTAGGTTGCTTGTCCTCCAAAACACTGAGGATCAAGTGTCCAAACAGTGGTTTAGAGTGGGTAAGGGAACATTGGAAAGGGAACTACTGCCCTGCCACTAACGTGGCAGGACTAAGAAGTTAGTAGGGGACATATGGGTTAGTAACTGAGGGGAGGATAAAGTTATTCATTTACAAACGCAGTCAGTCGCGGGTTTGATGCGAGATATTTGTCTAGGCGGAATTTAAATGAATCAACGGTGCTGCAGTCTATAACGTCTCGGGGAAGCCCATTCCACAAGTTGACAACTCGATTGAAGAAGAAATTCTTAGATTCGTGCGAGTTAAAAGATTTACCAATAATTTTGCAACCGTTTCCCCGCGTGTAATTAGATTGGTCGATAGTGAAGTACTTACTACAGTTCATATTGTCGATGCCTTTGATGATTTTGAACACTTGAATTAAGTCGCCTCTTAATCTGCGCTGGGTTAAAGGAAATAGATTTAATTCTCTAAGACGCTCTTCGTATGGTTTGTTCTTTAGGCTAGGTATCATTTTGGTAATTCTACGTTGAACTCGTTCTAGCTTGTTTATATCTTTTTGGTAATAAGGGCACCAGGATTGAACGCAGTATTCCAGAAGAGGGCGGACTAAGGAATTGTAAAGGGTTAGGATAACTTCTTTGGATTTATGCTCAAATGACCTGCCTATAAAGCCAATTATTTTGTTTGCCTTCTTAACAACTTCTGAACATTGTTGACTCGGTTTTAGGTTACTCGATATTGTTACTCCCAGATCAGTTTCTCTGTTTACATTCTTAAGCTGAGTGCCATTCATCGAATAGTTTGCTTTCTCATTTAGGTATCCGACATGTAGTACTTTACATTTATCCGCATTGAAACTCATTTGCCAAATTTGGGCCCAACATGACAATTTATCTAGATTGTGTTGCATATCGTCAACTTGTTCTTTTGAGAGTACGCTATTTGCAATTTTTGTATCGTCAGCAAATTTTGAGATTGTGCAGGTGAGACCCTCATCTATGTCGTTGATGTAAATTAGAAAGAGAATTGGTCCTAGTACCGATCCCTGGGGTACCCCGCTACTTACATTGGTCCATTTAGATGCCTTACCGTTTATGACTACCCTTTGCTTTCTGTTGCTGAGCCAATTTTCTATCCATTTCAACACACCGTCTTGTATTCCATGCGCTTTTAGTTTTAGCAGTAAACGTTTGTGGGGAACTTTGTCAAAGGCCTTTTGAAAATCAAGGTATATAATATCTACAGCTTTACTCTCATCGTAGAGGTTGAGGATATCGTGGAAGAAGTCTAAGAGGTTTGTTAAACAGGAACGTTTTTTACGAAAGCCGTGTTGAGTATCTTTAAGTATGTTATTTTCCTCTAAGTGATTTACGAGTCTGTCTCGTATGACCGTTTCTAGCATTTTACATACAACTGAGGTTAAGCTAATTGGACGATAATTACTGGGTAGGGATTTGCTGCCTTTTTTGAATATCGGTGTTACGTTGGCTAGCTTCCACTGATCAGGCATAGTTCCAGACTGCAAGGATTTATTGAATAGTAATGTCAGTGGTTTGGAGAGCTCATTCTTAGCTTCCTTTAGAACTCTAGGCGAGATTGTATCAGGTCCTGGCGTTTTATTTACCTTGAGTTTATCTAAACAATTCAATACTTCTCTCTCTGTAACGGTGATATTGCTTAGAACATCTGAATTATCAATCTGAATCGGCGATGGTGTAGGGATATCACTGAGGTCTTCTGTTGTAAAAACTGATGCAAAGAAGGTATTGAGGGCATTACTCATTTGTATTTCGTCTTTGGTGTATTCTCCTTTTTCATCGACTAACGGTCCAACAGTTGAAGTAACTACTTTTTTCTTTCTGATATAACTATAGAATTCTTTCGGGTTTGTTTTACTTTGATTCGCAATATGTAACTCTAAGGTCTTTTTACTTTGCTTAATTAACTTTTTGGCTTTGCGTCGTAGCTCTACAAATTTCACCCGTTCTTCGTCATTTTGTGAGGATTTTAATCTATCATTAGCAAATTTTTTAGCAAGCAGGCAGTTTGAAATATCTTTATTCCACCATTTGGGCTTATTATTATGGCCTGGACGCCGTATTTTCGATGGTATGCAGTCTTGCACTGCTTTTAGGTAAGTGGTTTCGAATAACTTCCAAGATGTATTTATGTCGTTATTGTTAATTAAAAAGCTCCAGTCAGTTTCTTTAAACATAGCTCTAAGTTTATGGAAGTTTGATTTCTTGAAATTAGGGACTTTTTCGATGCTACTATTTGGTTCGTTACTAGTAAACTTTAAAGTGAAAGTTATCGTACGATGGTCGCTGTTACTGAATTCATCACCAACATTCAAATTCTCTATCAATTCTTCTTTTGTTGCAAGTACAATATCAAGAACGTTATTACCACGGGTCGGCATTCGAACAAATTGATAAAGCGAACTCTCTTGCAAGTTCGTATACAAGTCATGTCCGGAGTGTGAAGTAAGAGTATCGCCCCACTTGGTCACAGGTAAATTAAAGTCGCCAAAAATTACGGTATCTTGTGAGTTACTTACATCTGCAATTTGTTCGTAAATTTCTCGGTCAGTTTGCACTGATTGAGCTGGAGGTCTGTATATTAACGCAAGTATTATTTTTGTACCTTTATTATTCTTTATTAGCACAAAAGATGTGTCGACGTTCACAATTTGAGGGTTTGACACGAGGGTCGGGTTAAGACTTTCTTTGATATAAAATAAAACGCCACCTCCATTTTTATTATCGGCTGTTCTCAAACATTACATAACCGGGAAGTGAATACTCTGCTAAAAAGTCTCTATCTTGTGTATTGAGCCAAGATTCTGTTATGCCAATCACATCATAATTTTCTGTAAACACTAGTTCCTCTAAATCTGAAAATGTATTGCGTATGCTACGAGCGTTTGCATAGAAAACATTCAAAGTTTTGGATTTGGGATTCAAGGAACGGTCTTTATTCAAATTATTGGTTCTGGTCGGATCTACATTTACATTCATGGCTGTCCTCGGTCCTCGGTCGTTATCCCTGACGGTTTTGAATTTGGGTCGTGTTGGTGGAGCTTTATCCAAATTCGCGGTTCTTGACGGATTAGTATTTAATTCCTTTGTAGATTGCCGTCCTCGCTGTCTTCGGTCCTCCTTCCTGGTTGTTCCTGGTAGATGATAAAGGGGGGGGGGGGGGCAGAGGTGGAAGAGGGGAATAGATAGGGAGAAAATAGAGGAGGAAGATAAGAAATAAGGGAAGAAAAGGAGCAAAGGGAAAGGGTGAGGTAAAAATGAGGGAGGAAGGTAGGAAAGGGAGAAGGGGGGGAGGGAGGGAAATAGATATGAGGGGGGGGGGGGGAATAGTGAAAGAAGAGGAGAAGAAAGTAAATGAAACATGAGGGAGGAGGGTAGGAAAGGGAGAAGGGGGGTGGGTGGGGGAGAGGGGGTAAATAGAGGAGAGCAATAAGTGAGACAAACATGAGGGTGACAATACTATACTGGTGAAGGGTTATGCAAAAGGACTAGCGAATGTTAAGGGCAGGTTTTGGTTTCCTCTGGAACCCCTTCTCCCGCATGCTTAGCCCAATTAGTTTTTTGTAATGTAAGACGTTTCCCCCATTAGTTTGGCGATTTTAAGACCATTCTTCCCATATCTATGTCAATATTAAGACCTATTGTGCCATTTTGGTGTCGATTTATGACGAGCCTGTAATTTAGAAGGCCAAGGGACATTTTTCTTCCCAAAAATATATATTATGATCTCAAAGAGGAGTTTGGGTGTGCCTTTTTAAGCTTAATAGAGATCTAGGGAGCAACCCCCCCCCCCCCCCTCCCTCAGGAGAAGTATTATTGTTAGAGTTGAGTAAGGAAGTGTAATAGCCCAAATGAGCGTGGATGTGTCAGAGACGAGTGAAAGGTATGAAATATATAATAAACAAGTACCGGTACGGTATGAGGAAGTGTAAACAACTATATGGGTTACCCCCTCCTTCCTATTGACCCACATGCACATACTGTAGGTCTGTATATATAACATCACAACCACAATATTTAGGTTCTAGAAAATATAAATGTAACTTACACATCGTTCACATATATACCTTTAGGTACGATTCTACCAACATGAAATATATAGTAGAAAATAAAATTAGGTTATTACAAAAGTTGACGTCGTCCATGTTTATAAATATTTGTATTAAATATTCATACCGAAATACATGGCCAGCTAATAATGTATACTTTATGTTTAATGTATGATCGTTTACACCGTGTTAAAGTATATAGCAATAGGAATATCATTTGATAAACAGTATACTAAAAATCGAATTTTTTGGAGAACCTGATATGCACAAACGATGTGAACAAATCTTGTCACGTATTACTTATGTGCAAGTCACGTCAGTTCTGTGTGTGTGTGTGTGTGTGTGTGTGTGTGTGTGTGTGTGTGTGTGTGTGTGAGAAAAGGAGAGAGAGAGAGAGAGAGAGAGAGAGAGAGAGAGAGAGAGAGAGAGAGAAAAGTGAGTGAGTGAATGAATGTGTACGTATCCTATATGTGTGTATACCTGTGTGTGTTTAGTACAAGTAATATGGGTGCACACTACATGCCGGTACACCCCTCATCCTACTTAACCAAACACCTCATTCCATTATAACCAAGCTCACATAATCCAGCTTTAAACCATTCAAGACTCTATTCAGGTAAAGAAGGTACACATAATCCTAATAATAACGTGTAATTCCCAGTATTTAATCCGGCTTCAATTAATTCAAGACTATTCATGTAAAGAAGGTACACATAATCCTAATAATAACGTGTAATTATCAGTAATTAATCCGGCTTCAATTAATTCAAGACTATTCATGTAAAGAAGGTACACATAATCCTAATAATAACGTGTAATTATCAGTAATTAATCCGGCTTCAAGTAATGCAAGACTCTGTTCATGTAAAGAAGGTGCATGATAATCAGAATACTTAATAACGAGTAAGAAGCAGCAACAAGAAGCTCAAAGTATAAGTCAAATTTGTTAATAAGGGAAGACAATATCAATAATAGATTTGTGATAACTGAAAACATATTAATAAACAAATCTGAACACTTAATAAATAAAACTACCACGTAGAAAACATAAGAAAACGAAACCCTAGCACAAATGAAATAATTTAAAATTATTAAAATAATAAAAAGATGCAAAGTTAGAAATATGGGATGAAAGGTAATACAAACTGAACGCACAAAACAAATAAAAATAAAAGGGAAACAAATAAATTGCAAATAATATATACTCCAATCAAACAAATAACATTTAATACACGAATGTTTTTTGGAAGGAAAAACAAAACATATTTATAGATACAAATTAATGAACTAAACACAAAATAAAAACATTGAATAACAAGTGTAGACAATGTAAAACAACATCAGCAGGATCACACTTCTACACTGCTATAGCTAAGTGATATAAAAACAAATTGATAAAAACTCGAAACAAAGAATATAACAATGTAACAAGAGAGGTGTTGCCAAAAGTAAGGCAATATCAGTGGCACCCTTCTTCTACACAGGTAGCTAACAAAAATAATAATAATAAAATAAACTCCCAAGGAAAATATGACAGAAATCTAAACAAGGAAGAGCAAATTGTGGTGCGGGAAATGTATCAGAAAGTGCTAGCCGCTACAGACAGCTTGCCGCCTTCTTACATCGCTCTGGGGCTCTCAAAACTTGGGTGCAGAGGGAGAATAAAGATGGATGAGGTTGTGGTGTTGGTGGTGATAGTGGTGGAAGGTGGTAGTGGTAGATAGAAGTGGAGGGTGTGGAAGAGTTTGTACTGGTAGTGGTGAAATAGGGGAAGGTGGAGGTGGATGATGTAGGAGGCTGTGAAAGTGGTAAGGTGGAGAGGGAAGGAGGCTCTGATGGTGATGATGGTAGTGGTGGTGGAGTAGGAGGGATAGGTAGTGGCAAGAAGATGAGACTACCGTAAGAGAAACGTATCGGCAAGTAAGGCAATACCCCCAGCTCTCCACACACACACACACACACACACACACACACACACACACACACACACACACACAGCTAGCCGGTACAGACAGCCTGCCGCCTTCCTACACCGCTCCGGGGGTTTCCACAATGGGGTGAGGGGCTGGGGGTAGTGGTGGTGGATGGAGGTGGAGGTGGAAGGAGGCTGGGGTGGTGGTGTGGAGAGAGGGAGGGGGGTATGAGGCTTGGGTGGGAGTGGACGTAGTGTGTGGGGGGAGTGGGGTGGTGGTGGAGTGGACCTAGTGGGTGGGGAGGTGGTAGAGTGGGGGTTGTAGTGGAGTAAGGGGAGGTGGTGGTGATGGCGGATAGATGTGGAGGAAGATGGGAGTGGTAGTGGTGGTATTCCTAAAGGTGTGGTAGGGGGGAGGAGTTGGTAAGGGAGGGAGTGGTGGTGGAGCTTATAACAAGAGGTGTGACAATGTTAGTGGAAGGCTGGGTTTGGTATGGCTGAGAGTTGCCACGTAAGGTATAGTACCAAATATATTAACAAAATATAGCATTTGTGAAGAGAGATGGATACCTGCAATGTTTGTTGTGGGGGAAGGTATATAGTATTGGAATGGGTGATGGAGGAGATGGTAGTGATGGTATGTGAAGATGGTGGTAGATGAGGAGATAGTGTGGTGGTGGGGGAGGACCTAGTGATGGTGGTGGTATGTGGAGGTGGTGGTGGTGGTGGTGGTGGAGGAGGAGGAGGTAGTAGTAGTGATGTTGGAGCAGTAATCAGCCTTTCCCTGCAGCCAGGTGTGACGGCCTACACCTGGGGAGCTCATGTGTCCCCCCTCCTCCTCCCAAACCCATCCCCCTCTCTACCCTTCCCACTCCTCCTCCCCAACCCTCCAGGGATGCAATCTTCGTTATTCCCCGCTTGCATCAACCATTTTCCCAGTCTCCCAACTGCACTCACTCTTGCCCAACTTCGTCATCCATCCATTCCACTGCATGCTTGACTCATATTCAAATATTCCCTTTTACATAAATATATATACCGTACTGTATATATCTCTGATTTTTTGCTACCTCTGATTATCTGTTATGCTATGAAACAAAGTAAGGACAAGTCTATTGGGGTAGCTGTATATGTGAGAGTATTATCAAAAGAGAGGAGTTATAGGAAGGAAATATATGTGGACGAAATTGTAAGTATTTTGTTTTCTTCTACGGAGTGGTTATTTGATTTGTAGCAGTATTTTTTTGATTGGACAACGACATAATTCACCCGTCTTTCCGGTCGCCTACAGTCCGTTCGTGGCCACTTGCTGTAAATATTCACCTACTGTAGCTACTTACAAAAACCCTCCCCAGCCAGCTTTCTAGGTTTCTCCCTTAATCTACTTTTTCAGCTGGCGTCACACACATATTACAGCAGCGAGTTTGTATCGGAGTCTGCTGCGAGTCATCAGATTACGTAACGATATTATAGATAATAGTCGTATGTTTACTTTAGCTATGCACGATTATGGCTAACTAGCTTCAGAGATCCGTCATGATAGAGGTATAATACGCCAGATAAAAGGATATAACACAGCATATCATTGACTCAGATTTTGTAGCGTAGATAAATCCGCCCTACTCTGGAACCTCACAAGTGCGCTAACCATTCCTCCACCACGGTCAACTCAGTCCTACATTATTCACTATCTTCCCTTTATTTACACTTTCCCCGATATTTGTATTCTATTCCAGTTCATTATATATAATTCATCATTCTTTACATTTAATTTATCTTCACATACTGTAAGTTATACTGGCCTACTTTGACGACCGATCTGTCACTGATGTGTAAATCCCCATCACATTTCCATTGTCTAGTTTTTGTTTTGTTTTGTTTAGAAGTCAGACTTGTCACTGTGAGACGGACTGATATTTTGTTCAAATTAAAACACGTGTCGTCCACATTAAGTAATAGATAACTCTGTAAAGTCGTTGATGACTGGCATATGCCAATTGTACAGATGAAAAAATATTTTGTAAAATATTAACAAACTCGTGGAGCTTAAAGAAATTATAATAAACGATAAAACGTGCCTGTATCATATGCAGGGAGAATTACACAAAACACGAGATCGCTTTCAAGCATAAAATATCACGATCTTAATCCAATTCCCATTACCTCTTAAAGCAACATCAAACTAAATACCTGAATTATTGGCTTCCAGACCCAGTAGTGTCAGACGAATGCACAAAATTTAACCGGATAAATCAAACGGTAGACTATTCCAACAAGTATTTATCGACCAATGTCAACTCCACCAGTACTATAGTCTATTCGCTGTAAGTTGGCGAGAAATCATGTAACTCAAAAAGTGCTAGAGCAAATTGGCTGTAAATTTCCACATCTATTCCTTGACTGACTCTTCCCAAATGGTAAAAATATTAGCTCGATTGCTCTAGTCGTTTTGGAGTTAAATAGGTTAGAGTTCATGATGTATCGCCTACTTACAGTGAATAGACTATAGTAGGTTAAGTTATATTAGGTTAGGTATTGAAGGTGACACTAATTAGATTGGCCTTGGTTGATTTGGCTAATGGTTGATATGGTTTACTGGTTAAGTTGTCCAAGAGACATCAAAGAGGCTAACTCAGTGGCAGTATTACAAAAACACAAATTAGTTCAAGAAGAATGCATTAAAGGAAGGGGTTTTCTTCTATTATAAAATACTCCTGTATGCCAATGGCTCGCAATAAAAAAAGTAATACTACATAAGTACATAATAATATGCCTGATCATTCCAAAAAAAAATACTAGTTACAAACAGGAATTCTTGAGTACGTTATAAATCAAAATTGTATTATACTCTGATGTAAAATATAATAACATTGTCAAACATTATCATCTCAACATTTCACTGTCAAAAACATAAACAAAATTAAATCAAGATGTCGAAACAGATTTTCTAGAAGCACGTCCAGATTGTTTTTGTTTCAAGAGAATGATTGCCATTTTGTGATTTTCTAATCTAGTGTCCAAGACGAAAGCATGATAGTGCGAGTTTTGTTCTCAGCAACAACAAAATAAACCGGTTCTCTCGTATTGAATCATTATCTGTCTTATTCTAATGAACCTGTCTCTTTGTCCTTTCCTAGATTCATTAGTTTCTGTCTTGAACATGTTATTAAATGTGTTATATTGATAAGTTTGTTTTGCCTTCTCCCAGCTTTTGTTTCCGTATTTTCACATTTCCCCTTTCTTTCTCGGATCTGATCTTTATACTCGTGGGTTTACTTATTTTTCAGTTCCCCTTTTGTTGCGTTTACTTTCCTTTAGACACGGATTAGATGCACGGGAACAGTATATATGTCTCGAAGACCCTCTGTTGATTGGTGTTGGAATAATGAGGTGTTGTGGTAGTGTAATCCAAAGGTGAAGAGGAAAATATGATGGTGTGAGTTTTGTTCTCGGCCACAACAAGGTAAACAAACAGGTTCTATCCAACCTACATACACTATCTAGTCTCAATTTAATCTCTATCGGACGTTGACGAACCAGTTGTTTGCCCTTTACAATACAGTATGCCATAATATATAAAACAAAATAAATTAATAATTATATAGTTAAATAAAGCAATCATACATATATTATATTTAAATAATTTTAAACTTTCTATTTTTTTCCTCTAGCAGATAATAATGTCCGTATTTCCATATTCTTTGGGGGTTTTTTTCTTCTAAACCTACATAATACTTTGTTCTCTACATCAAGCCTCTCAATTGTATCATATAGTTTTCTTACCCACTAAAAATCTCTCTGGTTCTCAACACACTGCCTTCCAATCAATCAACCTGACTTTCGCCACCATTTCCCCCTCCTAACTCTAGCATGCCACCTTCCCTTTCTTTCTCTTTCCCACATTGTCTGCCTGCTTCTCACATATATTTTCATGTATTAAGGGGAGATCCTTCACTTTTTGTCAATTTTTGTATTTATTTATTATTTTTCTAGTTTCCTTGAAAGACCACGATCAAGCTTAAAATGAAGGCCCCTAGACCCCCTCTCAAGATAAATGTGTAAATTTTTCGGTAGAAAAATGTCCTGGCCGAAGGCCGATTCCTCTTAAATTACAGGCTCGCTATCGCTCGCCAGGAAAAAATAAAGACCTAATTGACAGGAGAGGTCTTAAAATTGACAGAAATGGGGCGAAAGTTCATAAAATCGCCAAACTAATGGGTCTAAAGATGAGGGAGAAGGTGGTCTAGAAAAGCGACTCGTCTCCCCTGAAGTCTTACTCACTTGGGCTTGCTCTTATTCTTCTCAAATACAGATCAGCTTTAAATGTTGGTCTATCATTTATATTCCTTACCTCTACTCTGTTCCTCTTCTAACCTCTGTACTTCGCTCTCCTCTCCATCACTCACCTCTGCTTTAAGGATGGTGACCTGTTTTTGTTCTGTCCTTTTCTATCTTTCACTGGCTTGTATCCATTTGGCCCCATTCAGCCTACTGTTTTAAGACGTTTATCCCCATCCAGGTGTCAATTTTTTACTGGTGAGCGGTAGCGAGCCAGCATATTTTTTATTTTTGTTTGACAGCAGGCTAAATTTGTACATTTTTGCGATAGAAAAATGTCTCCGGCAAAGCCGGATTTCTTCATATAATGCTGGCTCGCTATCGCTCGCCAGGAAGAAATCGACACCTAGATGGGGATAAACGTCTTAAAATAGTTACCTGAATGGGGCCGAATGGATACAAGCCAGAGAAAGAGAGAAAAGGACAGAAATAACAAAAAGCAGGTCACCCCCCTTAATCCTCTCTTTTTTTTGTTTTTTTTTTTTTCTGAGTGTCGATCAGTCTGTCGTCTGCACTATAATGTTGTTGTTTTTCTCTATTTGTTCTGTTTTCCCTTTTCTTTCTTACAGTTCCCTTTTCTTTCTTACAGTTCCCTTTACCTTTCTTACAGTTCCCTTTACCTTTCTTACAGTTCCCTTTACCTTTCTTACAGTTCCCTTTACCTTTCTTACAGTTCCCTTTTCTTTCTTACAGTTCCCTTTACCTTTCTTACAGTTACCTTTACCTTTCTTACAGTTCCCTTTACCTTTCTTACAGTTCCCTTTACCTTTCTTACAGTTACCTTTACCTTTCTTACAGTTCCCTTTACCTTTCTTACAGTTCCCTTTTCTTTCTTACAGTTCCCTTTACCTTTCTTACAGTTACCTTTACCTTTCTTACAGTTCCCTTTACCTTTCTTACAGTTCCCTTTACCTTTCTTACAGTTACCTTTACCTTTCTTACAGTTCCCTTTACCTTTCTTACAGTTCCCTTTACCTTTCTTACAGTTCCCTTTACCTTTCTTACAGTTCCCTTTACCTTTCTTCCTCGTTTCGTCTCGTACTCGCCCCCTTTTCTCTCTCGTCTTCGCCAATCTCCTCTCTCGACCATTCCACTCTCGCCTCTTGTCCGCTCCAATCTCATCTTTCGTTTCACCCTCTCTCCTCTTGCCTCCTCCTAGCTCCTCTTGCCTCCTCCTAGCTCCTCTTTAGTGGTGTTACCTCTCGTCTTCACCGATCTAGTGTTTGTCACGTCTGCTACCAGCTACCGGTATCGTCTTTTCCAATTTACTCTCCTATCGTGTCATCCAAATTCATCTCCCACCTGTATCAGTTCTTCTTGTTAAGGGGGGTCGCCGTTTTATTTTTTATTTTTATCTCTTTTTCTCTCTTTTCCTGGCTTGTATCCATTCGGCCCCATTCAGCCAACTGTTTTAAGACGTTTATCCCCATCCAGGTGTCGATTTCTTACTGGCACGCGATAGCGAGCCATCATTGTATGGAGAAATCCGGCTTCGCCGGAGAAATTTTCTATCGAAAAATGTACAAATTTAGCTTGCTATCAAAACAAAATTATATATATACTGGCTCGCTACCGCTCGCCAGGAAAATATTGACACCTGGATGGGGCTAAACGTCTTAAAACAGTAGGCTGAATGGGGCCGAATATATACAAGCTAAAGAGAGAGGGAGAGAAAGAGAAAAGAAGCGAGGTGGGCTGGAATACACACCCACCATGGATAGAAACCAGAGATGCTTAGGTACCGGTATAGCACTACACACAACAGGCTTTGAAATTTGAGCTGAATAGGTATACCACTAATATATGTGGAAGCATATTCATATACACAAAAGTTTAAAATAGTTTTTTAGTACAGCAGAATGTAGATAGTATTTTGCACTGCACAGATAATATATTCTAGAGTAGCTCCCTGGAATGAATCGCAAAGCTTTTCGGATGCTAACTATTAATTGTAACTTATCGTAAGTTCTGTTGCCGGTGTTGCAGGAGTAGCGGGCAGATAGCGGAGTATTGTTGGTCGTCACGGTGGGGGGGATACTATCAACCCACCTCTATATACTTCCCTCTCACTCCATCATTAATACTGTCTAACACACATCTTCTTCTTCATCTCTCTCTCTCTCTCTCTCTCTCTCTCTCTCTCTCTCTCTCTCTCTCTCTCTCTCTCTCTCTCTCTCTCTCTCTCTCTCTCTCTCTCTCTCTCTCTCTCTCTCTCTCTCTCTCTCTCTCTCTCTCTCTCTCTCTCTCTCTCTCTCTCTCTCTCTCTCTCTCTCTCTCTCTCTCTCTCCCCTTGCTTTAACACCTCATTTCTTTTCTATTACTTCCACCCCAAATTTATCTTCAAACACCACTCACTGCCTTCGTTTCCTTTTAATGGTCGTTCCCTCCCTCTGCCTCTCCTCATTTTGCTTCCCACTAACATTTGTCTTTCTTTCTTACACCCACTCTCTCCCTGTTTGCTTCATTCCCTTTACCCATCTCGTCTCTCCATAGCCCTTTCCTCCATTATGCATTACCTCCTCTTTCTTGTTCACCCTTCGTATTCAACTGTCTTCAATTCCCATTCTCTGTTAGGCTCATATCCAGTTTCTCCCAAGATTATTTCAGGTTAAGATCAGCTACTTTGGTTAAGGGGAGACTGGCCGTTTGTTTGGTCTATTAATTCATTTAATCATATATTTTTTTAGTTTCCTCCCTATACCTCCATCAAGCTTAGAAAAACACCCCCTAAACCCCCTCTCAAGATAAATAAGTACATATTTCGGTAGAAAAATGTCCCGGCCAAAGGCCGATTCCACTTAAAATTGCAGGCTCGCTATCGCTCGCCAGGAAGTAATGACACCTAAATGGCACTAAAGGTCTTAAAATTGACAACGAAATGGGGCGAAAGGTGTAAAAATAGCCAAACTAATGGACCGAACGGGTTATTATTTCAAAACTAGTGGGGCTAAACATTAGGGAGAAGGGGGTCCAGAAAAACGGTCTGCCTCCCCTTAATATAGACGTTACTCATAAACCTAATGTATATTTACCCACATGAATTAATATGAAAACAAATAGAGCATAATTGACTTACGAGAATAATGTACTACACAACCTATAACGGGTCGTAGGAATTAACTACTGCGCACAAACTACGCTTCTAATTCAATCCAACTACTTCCCTTTATTATAGGTACAGTCGCGCTAATAAGTGATGACTCGGCACCAAGTATGTTTTGATCAATAATTGGTATCAGCAATATCTAAGCTTCATTTCGAGTGAAATATACCAACATGTTCCTACACTTACCCACCCTATTCAACATCTGACAGACATTAATACAGCACAGAACGAGCTAAACGTAATGACAGCGGAGACATGACTTATTAGCGCGACCGTACATCATAAACAAAAGAAACTCGTCTAATGGTAACCAGAATATGATGAAAATGACGTAATGGTGGTGAAGGGGTTACTAGATTCACCACAAATTCCCGTGGTCAACTGTACACTCTGCCTCATCTGGCTAGTATAAAGCGATAATAAGAGGTCTATAACAGTAGCGTGATTGTGGTTTCTCAGACCCACACCACTTTCCCCACAGCTTGACACCTTTGACCACCAGCTGTGACTCCGATCCTCTCCACCACCACCACTACCTTACTCCACCTCCACCATCACCACCACCACACCAACACTACTAATACTACCATACTCCACCACCATAACCATATTCCACCACCACCACCACCATCACCACTACTACCACTTTTACTATTACTACCATACTCCACCACCACCACCACTACTACAACTATACCATGCTCCACCGACATCACAACTACTACCACAGCTACCATACTCCACCACCACTACAAATAATAATCCACCCAAACCACCATCACAACCACTACCAGCACTACTCCACAACCACCACACATTGACCAATCCACAACACACCATCGTCATAATCAACCCCTCCACACCTTCTCCACCATTGCTCTAAAATCACTTCTCCACCACCACTCCACTAAATAACCACCACTTTACCATCACCACTTATCCAGCGTCAATATAAGCCAACCACCCCTCTATTCGTCCACTTCCACAAACCCCATCTCCCTTCCAATAAATAACAACCCAAATATATAAAGTGCAAGACAAAGGCCTCACCTAAAACTCCCACTCCTATCTCTTTCATCAACATTAAAACTCTGTCCCTCATTATCACCATTACCGCCAACATCCCCACCATCATCATCATCATCACAACACCCACCTCCAGCCAAGAGAAAATTCAACAATGAACATTAGCGCCGTCATTCTATTCCGTCACCCCCAATTAGCACATTTTGAAGATCCTTTCTGAATTGTTCACACCCAATTACCCAGGAGTATGATACTGGCGTCGGGAATGATAGGCGTTAGGGAGATAGAACGACAACACTTCCTTCAATTTAGCTTACGAGAATTCTGATATTCTTGCTACCGTCAAACTTTATATATATGTATATATATATATATATATATATATATATATATAATATATATATATATTATATTCTATATATATATATATATATTATATATATATAATTATACAGTATTATTTGGGAAGCCCTTCAAGAATTATAATACAAACAATCTACTGTATCTACTGGGAGGCGTATATACTAAATTGAAGGAGGTGGTTTGGAAGAAGCTAGACTAATATATACTGTACATGTAACCATAGAAAACAAAGGAACAAAAAGTGTACCTGCGCCCTACCAAACCACATTACCACTCCCCAACCATAAACCCTGCTACCACACCAACCACACCCGCTACCACAACTACCACCATCGCTACCACACCCACCATCATTGCTACCATCACCATAGTATTGTAAATTAACTTTGAAAAGTTGACAGAACTTCAACATTTACTAATACCTCACCACGTAACACCATCAAACTTCAACCACCACCTCACCATCAAATCACCACCAAACTCCCACAATCACCACCACCTCACCACAAATCGCCACCAAACTCCCACAATCACCACCACCTCACCATCAAATCGCCACCAAACTCCCACAATCACCACCAAACTCCCACAATCACCACCACCTCACCACAAATCGCCACCAAACTCCCACAATCACCACCACCTCACCACAAATCACCACCAAACTCCCACAATCACCACCACCTCACCACAAATCACCACCAAACTCCCACAATCACCATCACCTCACCACACCAAACACCCCACCACCACCTCACCTCCCAACAACCATGCCAGCCAAACAATTATAGTCTGGTCAAGTCTCTCTCGTATTAAGGGGGGATGGGTAGTATTTTAAGGTCCGCCTTCTCCTTCGTGTTTAGCCCCATTAGTTTTGAGATTTTAAGACGCTCGCCCCCTTAGTTTGGCGATTTTAACACCTTTCGCCCCATTTCGTTGTCAATTTTAAGACCTTTCGTGCCATTTAGGTGTCGATTTTTGCCTGGCGAGCGAAAGCGAGCCTGTATTATAATAGTATCCGGCCTCCGGCCAGGACATTTTTCTATCGAAAAATGTACACATTTATCTTGTAGGGGGATTTTATTATTATTATTTTTTTTTAAAGGTTGATAGAGGTTTACAGAGGAAACTAAAAAAACAAAAAATAAAATAAAAAGATAAATACTGTATAATTAAGCCAACCAAATCCGCTCATCCCCCCCTAATGTTTGTATCTGCCTCCTTCTCCTGCAGGTCACGTCCACGACCCCAATCACACCCCACAGTATCTATCATCAATCTACTGTACTCATAAGCAAAATATCTTCTCCACTTATCTTATTTTTAGCATCATTACTCCTATCCTTGTACTTTCCTCTTATAATTTACGTATGTGTTATCATATCTTTATTATTATGCTAATCAATATATTTAATCTTCTAAGCAATGTTACTTCGTCATATCCATACCACCAATATCATTATCATTGTCTTTTCACCTTCCAAACAACATATTTATGTGCAATATAAATACCTGTATTTCCATTAATGCATTTTGTTGTTGTAGCAACAAATTTTTAAGTCCATTCTTAAGGGGGAATGGTTCACTTTTTGGGCGATTTTTGCATGTATTCATTATTTTTTCTAGTTTCCTCCCTAGACCTCCATCAAATTTAAAAAAAAAACATCTAGATTAATTTTTACATTTTTCGGTAGAAAAATGTCCCGGCCGAAGGCCGATTCTTCCAACATTACAGGCTCACTATCGTTCGCCAGGGAAAAAATCAACACCTAAATAGCACGAAAGGTGTAAATATTGACGAAGAAATGGGGCGAAAGGTCTTAAAATCGACTAACTAATGGGGAAAACATCTTAACATCTGAAAACTAATGGGGCTAAACATGAGGGAGAAAGTGGTCCAGAAAACCGGGCCACTCAACCCAACAAGATAATTACATCGTACCGGTATATTATTGTTATGATCATCACTATCAATATACCTGTATATCACCTTACCTGTACTAATATTATCGGTATATCAAGTCCATTATTGTTCTTATCACATAATTATCTTTGCTAGTCTAAACCAACTAGGAAAATATACTTTGATCTTATCACATTCTCCATCAACACTCCACCGACTATCCACCATTCCACCACTACCACTATTCAACCACCACAATGCCACTACCACCTCCAACACCACTCTTCAACCATCACAATTCAACCCCCACTATTCACTACCACCACAATTTCACCACCACCACAATCCAACCACCACAATTTCACCACCACCACCTCCACCACTACCACCTTCTTAATTAACTGTATACCAGTAGGCCTATTATCTTAAGTAATCTTAATCATATACTTCCCTCTCATCATACCAAATAATTATATATTCCACTGTGTCAAAACTCCTCCTTATCACACCAAGCAACGTACACCGATAATTAAACCGATTATTATTATTAATAATATTATATATTATTACACCCGTGCTCATTATACTCCTATATAAACTAGACCCGGCAATATACGTATATCTTATCAGTAGGAATCATATTGTTATCTCCACTATCGAGGCAATAATGCTACTTGTACTACTCACATGTCAAGTGTTGCTCCCTCTGTACCATTATCTTCAACTTGAACTTACCTATAATAAAAGATAAAATACATTAGACACATAATAATAATACATTGTTATAATGTGTACTAGGTAAAGATGTGACATTACTAAAAGTAAAGAATGTTATCAAATGTTCTAGTATTTCTATTTAGGGCCTATTTTATAGTTATTAAATCATTATATATTTCATTCCTCCTTACTAAGTTTATTGCAATACATAATTATGAATTTCGTTGTAATAATTGACTAGTAGAAATTACACTATAAATTAAACCTTTGAATTACAGAAGGTATTCTTAGGCTGGATATAATAGTCTGTCAATACATCGGTAAAACAACATTTGTCATGAACTGAAAGGTGTGAGAGTATCTTTAACAACATGTAATAACACATGAACACAAGTTGATACCTTTAAACATATGAAACGCACACATATCCTTTCCAATAATAACAACATCGTTAGACATAAATATATAATAAAATAAAACCCAATATCGGATGGTCAAGGGCGACTGACAACAAAATATCCTTCGTAAGTACAATTTATGGTTTGATGTAGCTATAAAAGTGAAAGGTCACAATCTGATTAAAAGTGCTAAGTATAGATACACTTGATAACCACTGTCAATAATATTATTGATGACTCATTAATGACACTACAGCAAATATCACCCAGACACCTCCACATACTTGCAACCTCGGGAATAGACAATATATTAGTTGTGGTAAAGAGCAATAACTAACTCATGATAGTTTATTGTTATCTAGTGTTAGCGATAGTCAACATTATACATTAGTTACAAGATCAACAAAATATTAGTACCATATGTGATTACAGTTTTAGATAATATAACACTACTGTATTTGTATTAACCCTATTGTAATATGGGCAATATTACAATAGGGTTAATACAAATACAGCAGTGTTATATTATCTAAAACTGTAATCACATATGGTAGGTTAGGCTATGGTATGTCGTGAAATGTCAAGTCGTGTTATGCTATACTGTACTATTATGTCATGATCTTCTATGTATTGACACACGAAACATTTTATCGTCAATTTTCGAGAGCCAAATAAGTTTTACCAATATTTATGGTATCTTTTGCATTGGTATCGGCATTAAACTGAAGATATATTATCCTACTTGACACAATTCGTACACATGTTTATTTCAGAAGTTACCTGACCAAAGTTGCCCATTAAAGTTGAGGGAAAATCGTTCGTGTGATATTCACTTAAGACAATTATGTTCTGCTTGGACATGTTACTGAAGGTTATTTAATGTGTAGTTGTATATTTGTTCATCCACTCTCCATTTGTATCTCGTTTATTTACTTCTTTTTCATTATATCTCGCTTTTGTTTTGCTTCTTGTCATCAAGTGTAAATGTTGTACCGATGTATTATGATGTATTTAATGTGAAGTTGTTGTAATGTCTTCTAATAAGCTCCGATAGGCAATATTATTCTATGCTGCAAAAATAATCTTAAAGACCAAGATCAAATGTACTGAAAGCTTCAACAAGTGGCCACACAACCGCTGACGGCTTTTGAACAATAGGTGGCAACAATGCAAGGGGGGGGGGAGGGGGGTAGAGATTGAGATAAGATAGAGAGCTCAGATTGGAAGGGTGATAAATGGAAGAATAAATATATAGATAGATAGTATACAGTAGATATATAGTATATGCCTACTTATATTTACGTTAATATAAAGAGAGAGAGAGAGAGAGAGAGAGAGAGAGAGAGAGTCAGCATATTGTTATACATCGGTACATCATTTACACATTATGAATAGGAAGCAAAGAAACAAAATACAGAAGGAGAGTGCATGAACAAATAGTCACATCAAAGAAACCTAAACCAGAACAAACAAAAAGTAAACAAATAAACAAACAAACATAAAAGGAAGCCTCAATTACAACAGTTCAAAGGAAAGAGGAATAGGAAGTGGCGGGTCGAAAAACTACCCAGGGTTGCAAAGGGAAGAGGAATAGGATGTGGCGGGTCGAAAAACTACCCAGGGATGCAAAGGGAAGAGGAATAGGAAGTGGCGGGTCGAAAAACTACCCAGGGATGCAAAGGGAAGAGGAATAGGAAGTGGCGGGTCGAAAAACTACCCAGGGATACAAAGGAAAGAGGAATAGGAAGTGGCGGGTCGAAAAACTACCCAGGGATACAAGAAACCGAAAGGGCAAAAGGGGAGAGGTAATATGTTTGTCAAATATGTAGAGAACCACTCTGCACACGTCACCATACTAAGCCATACACATCACACTTACACACTTACACACTAATGCGCACACACACACACACACACACACACACACACACACACACACACACACACACACACACACGTACATAACCACACATTACACACATACACACACACAATCCTCACATACACACATCAATACAGAAACAGAAACACACTCACTTTCAAACACACACACACACCCACCCACACACACACACACATACATACACACTAAATGAACAAATAAACTATACTCCAAAAGTACATTAACCCCAAAACACACAGATGATCACGTAACGTACACCAAATATCATGAACACACACAAACACACACACAAGGCAAAAGTAAATATAGTATGCATGATTTCTCGACCGACTCTACCCCACGAACTCTAGGAAAAAAAGAAGCTATGTACACACTAACGTTCATGATATATCTCTCTCTCTCTCTCTCTCTCTCTCTCTAATATGATCACGTACACAGAATTTCGAGAAACATTAGTCAACACACACACACACAAACACACATACTAAAATTATCACGTACACAGAACTTCGAGAGTACATTATAGTCAACACACACACACGCGATGTACACGCATGACTCAGCTAATTATCACACTTGGATGATTCGCTCTCCCTCGACGAATCGGGTAAAACCGAGAAAGAGAAAGAGAAAGAGAAAGAGAGAGAGAGAGAGAGAGAGAGAGAGAGAGAGAAGAGAGAGAGAGAGAGAGAGAGAGAGAGAGAGAGAGAGAGAGAGAGAGAGAGAGAGAGAGAGAGAGAGAGAGAGAGAGAGAGAGAGATTAACAAAACGAATCAAAACAAGACAAAATATAAAGAACGGAAAAGATATATATATATATATGTATATATATATATATATATATATATATATATTTTATATATATATATATATATATATATATATATATATATATTATATATATATATATCTATATATATATATATATATATATATATATAGATATATATATATATATATATATATATATATATATATATATATATATATATATAAAACTTAACAACAAATCTAAGACCAGTTTTTATTTCCAAGAACCAAAAGAGATACACTTAATATTTTCGAAGCACTGATTAAGCCCATTACCCTCAAGGTAAAGGCTTCAGATTATCACCGGATTAAGTAGTATGAAAAAAATACATTATTAAATAAAATAATATATAATACATTATTGGAATTGAGTGTATACTTTGTACTAGTATTTGATTTGAAATAATGTACAACACTTAAATCAAAATGGTTTGTTTAGAATTTGTGTAAATTTATATTGAATTTACTTGAGATAAGATTGGCCATCCCCTTACTTCTAGAGGGCCTTGCCTTCCCAAGCGTAATAAGATGACTTCGCTTCAATATTACACCTTGGCTACAATTATATTTTATTCTTCTCTCACAGTTTAAAATGGACTTGCTCAATGACACATCTAGACAAAGCTTGATTATAAAGGCGTTTTGGAGAGTAATTTAAAGTTAACGATTACTAATATTACAGAGAACAAAAACTGAATCGTATTAGTGAAGGCATAACAGGATGTGTGAGCCCGATTGTCCATGAGCTACACACGGCATGAAGTGTTTGAACCAGGTGGCTGCTCTGGTCTCTGGGTCTTCTCCTGGGTGACCTAGATGTGTGTGAATTTGTGTTTGTATCTATGTTTGTTCGTTGTTTTATGTTGTTTTTGTGTTTTCCCTGTTCTTGCTCTGTCTTGAGTCGGCCACCCCCAAGAAAAAAGGAAAACAAATAATAAAATAGAATAAAATAGAAAATAAAAATAAAAATAGGAAAAGTGGGGATTGGGCCTGAGCATATAGATAGATAGATAGATAGATAGATAGATAGATAAATAGATAGATAGATAGATAGATAGATAGATAGATAGATAGATAGATAGACTGATCTGGTCTGAAATCATGACATCTGTATCCCCTCCTGGACATGCAGGGGGACTTGTGCAACTCCCTCATAATATAGACGGGCTTGACTTGTGACACTCTTGTTTCACTGTCGATTGCCCAACGACCAGGGCCCTTGCAGAAGTGAACGTGCGGAGAGGTGGTCGGAGATGAAAGGTCTGAGGGGCAAAGTGACCTGTTCACAATATTATATAAGATAAGAAAACAATAAGGTCCCTAACCGACCATCTTTGAGTTGTATTTCTAAAATTAAACTCGTCCACAAATTATCTCGTTAAGCACCTCATTTACTAGACCCTTAAAAGACTAGCCAACAAAAATGGCGTCTCAAGTACATTTGGTGACGTCAGAACTACCTTATGGGCATTGAGATAACAAAACACATATGTATAATTTGATGTCCACTTAAATTTTGTATTGAAGATTAGATTACTGTCGGGATTGGCAAACGTCATGAACATAACACAAATATAGTATAATTATAATTAGTGCCTGTATAGAGTAGATGAGGGTGTAGTGGTGAAGACCCAATAAAGTGTAACGCGCGAGGTTGATGGTGAGTGAGAGTGAAGAGCCAGATGGGGTACAACAATGTGGGTTAAGAGTTTGGTTGAAGGTGAGGCTGCAGTCAAGGGGAGCTCTTTAACTCTTTCACTTATATATATATATAAAGAGAGAGAGAGAGAGAGAGAGAGAGAGAGAGAGAGAGAGAGAGAGAGAGAGAGAGAGAGAGAGAGAGAGAGAGAGAGAGAGAGAGAGAGCGAGAGCGAGAGCGAGAAGAGGACTGAGGAGAGTGAGAGCTGTAAACCATGACGTAGGGATGAGGTAGAGAAGAAAGGTGTAGTGGACAGAGAGAGACAAAAACTATGGGAAGAGATGAAGGAAGGGGGGGGGGGAGGGTAGTATAAAGGCCTGCTGGAACTTAGCAAGGACGGACGTTCAACCAACCAACCTACCTCCTACCTCCCTCTCTCTCTCTCTCTCTCTCTCTCTCTCTCTCTCTCTCCTGAACGCCACATGAATATCAATCGAAAATAGAAAGGTGATACACACACACAAACTAACACACACACACACATAATCTCAAACACACACCAGAGACATATAACTAAACAAACAAATATCCCCCCCCCCCTACCCCACCACAATACCATCAACAACAACAAACAAACAAAACCGTCCATTTATCCCCCGACAATTAAATACAAAAGAAGAGAGAGGATGGAGGGCACTGAAACCAAGGAAGAGTGGTTACAAGAAAAGAGTTAGAAAAAAATATAAATAAAACATACTTGAGTGAAAGGAGAGGAGAGGGTGTGCAAGAGAGAATATGAAGGGAGAGAGGGGTACGAATAGATGCAGTGGGACAAAGGTGAGAGAGAGAGAGAGTAGTGAAGGAATTGGGAGAATGAACACAATAGAAGTAGACCAATCCACAGTATTTAAACAATGCATTGCTTGGGTTTAAGGCAAAACACACACACACACACACACACACACACACACACACACACACACACACCTTAGGGTCAGCGAACCTAGTGAGGATGGGGGAGAAAGAGAATAGGGGGAGGGGGAAGTGGTAGGTGGGGGAGAGGACAATGGGGAAGGAGGGTGAAGCAGAGAGGGGAGGGTAGCAGAATAGGTGGGGGGAATGGAGGAGAGAAGAGGGGGAGAGAGGAGAAGGGGGAAGAGTAAAATAGGTAGAGGAGAACCGAGACTAGATATGGTGGTGGATTCAGAAGGGTTAAGAGAGGAAGTGGGGTAGGAACTTAGGAAGGGTCAGAGGATAATGACATGGTATTCAACAACACAAACAGGCCAATCACATAAGTATCACAGACCTGACACAATCACAACAACAACAACAACAACAACAATTATTAAAAAAAGTACCGTACACCAACACAATACAACAATTACCGGGACAAAACGTATCAACCCCATGCTGATAATGAACAAAAGTTTATTTTAACAAATCACCATAAAGTATATTTATATCACTCGATACAACATAAATTTGTAACAATATGTAATACAATAGTGGCTGCAATAAGTTACAACCATACAACAAACTGGCTAACAAAAATGTATAAAATATGAACTGATGTCAACTTGGAGGAAAAAAGTCTTAAAATATATACCGGTACTGCCTGTCTAATAAATTACTAAAAATAAGAGACTAAATAAATATACAAAACAAACAAACTTGGCAGGTTTATTTGGAAGGCACTATTATTAGGCAAAAGCTGAGAAACAAAGGAACAAGATACTACCAAATAAAACAATGAGGTGAAAATATAATGTTGGGCGAAGCTGCAGTGTTGTTCTCTACCCCCACTCGGGTTTATGTCTCCACCCCTCCCCCCCACAACACACACCCACACTCCCGCCCCTCACCCCCTCCACTTCTATCTTCCCCACTAGTTTACTTCTTCACACTTCCTCAACCTCAACTCACACACTCTCTCTCTCTCTTTCACACACACACACACACACTCTCACTCACTCACTCACTCTCACTCTCTCCTCATTTACTCTGATCCCTCTCCTCTTTACACACCTCTGTCACAACACCTCTCTACTCCACATAGTCCTCCTCCTCCCATCCTTTTAACTCCATTACCTCTCCAAATATCCACCGTGTCCACTACCCCCCCTGCAGTAGAAGTTCAACTCTACTGTCTCGGGTTCACGATATTTTCACGATCGTTTTCATAGACTGGTTGGTGTGGGGTGCCATCTGTTCGTCCCTCGCCCCATGCCACACACTCCACCCTTCTTGTTCCTCTACCAATGACCTCCTCCAATGTACCCATCTAACTCTTTTAGTATATCATGGACACTTATTTCTGGCAATTATTAGAAGATTTTTATTAAGCTCGGGAAAGGCTTGTGGGAGTTGTAAGGTTAGCCGAAATAGCGTGAAACATCATGAAGCCTAGAGATCTTAAGCGAAAAATAATTATCTCAAGTTAACCAGAATACTACAATAAATGGGTTTTGTCACATTTGGCCCACCGTTCATCTTGGATTTTTGAATTATGTTTTCTACTGCTCCCAGTCCACTTTAACACCCGCCCTACTCACTCTCACTCTCTCTCAAACAAACACACACTCTAATCCCCCCCTCCACCACACACCACACACACACACACACACACACCTCCCTCGCACCCCACCCGTCACACCCTACTGGAGACACTCACACAAAACCTTTAACTACAATATAACCAGATATAATAAACGTGAAATTGATTGCCACGAATAACAAGCACTCCGTTCCGTTTTCTTTGGCGGGTGGACAAAAAACCTGACCAACTAGAAAGGCACTCGGCGGAAAGTAACATACCATAACGAAATGCAAGATACGGTAATATAAGTGTCCAAGCATTTGTACAACATTCCACTAGAAGTTACCAAGCTCTTCTGAATATATTAATGTGCTGTTAGTAACCAAATGGATTACGAAATGCAAAATAAGATAATATGAATACATAACATTAACACAAAAATCCATTAGAGATTACCAAGGTCTTATAACTATAATAATGTGCCGCTAGTTACCAAGTGGACTAAAATTGCCTCAAATTACTCCTTGTATATAATTATGCTTTACATTATAATCTATTTAACACGAGACCATTGTTCGGGGTAGGATAGACCTTTAAGGGGAGCGCACCTCGCTTTTTTTTCTTTTTCTCACCCTCTCTCTTAGGCTTGTATCCATTCGGCCCCATTCAGCCTACTGTTTTAGGACGTTTACCCCCATCCAGGTGTCAATATTTTCCTGGCGAGCGGAAGCGAGCCAGCATATATATATGTTTGTTTTGACAGCAAGCTAAATTTGTACATTTTTCGATAGAAAAATCTCTCCGGCGAAGCCGGATTTCTCCATACAATGCAGGCTCGCTATCGCTCGCCAGGAAGAAATCGACACCTGGATGGGGATAAACGTCTTAAAACAGTTGGCTGAATGGGGCCGAATGGATACAAGCCAGGGAAAGAGAAAAGGAGAGAAAGGTTTAAAAAAAAAAAAAAAAAAAAAAAAAAAAAAACGGTGACCCCCCTTAATTTAACTACTGGGTAATCATGATCTTCCAATTATATCTGCCATGTGATCCTGAGAAAAAACATATAATTAAACAAACGCGACTACAAACCAACACCGTACCGTGCCTTGGGTAATTGGACAAACCCCAAGGATGATCTCATAACCCCCCAGCCATATCAGGTTGGCCAAATACTCGTAGGGAATCTATGTAGTATTGTATATATATATATATATATATATGTATTGTTTGTTCAGTCCCATAACACCTATTTCATGGAGTGTATCTAATAGTAGATGCATTAATTAAGGGGAGGTTTTTAGTTCGTTCCCTAGAATTCCATCAAGCTTAAAATTACACCCCCTAGACCCCCTTTCAATATAAATTTGTACATTTTTCGGTAGAAAAATTTCCCGGCCGAAGGCCGGTTCCTCTTAAATTACAGGCTCGCTATCGCTCGCCAGGATAAAATCGACACCTAAATGGCACGAAAGGTCTTAAAATTGACAGAAATGGGTCAAAAGTTCTTAAAATTACCAAACTAATGGGGCAAACGTCTTAAAATCTCAAAAGCAATTGGGCTAGACATGAGGGAGAAAGAGGTCAAGTAAAAAGTCCCTCAAGTGGAAATCTCCCCTTAAGAAAGTGAAAGAATATTTCCTAAATATAATCCCAGATAACTAGATATAAAGCACTGAACCACCATACGCATTATACACGAACACTTTGTTAATCTAAATAAGACATACATGGAAGGCATGGGTTGCTTCAAACACTGGGACTAAAATTATAAATCCATTCAGCTGCGTCATCATCTCAAAATATCTGCCTCCAAATATTCCCTTACTCCAAGAAATAAATAAACATTGGCCAAGACTGTGGTGTCGTATAGCTTAGACAGTGACGAAGTAAGTGTCAGTCTATAATAAAGCGGTGAAATATAAGCCAGTATTATCCTGTCTTTAAGAGTAAGGGTCTATCAGCTGGCTCCTGGAACCGACGGGATTTCCTCCACAACCAAGTCTATCAGCTGTTGACGTGTAAACCTTGGACGTGTGGGGACGATACCTATTACTAACAGTATATTATGTTAACAGCAGAGAGAGAAAGTGTGTGTGTGTGTGTGTGTGTGTTCAAAAATATCAATAATCATGAACATTCGATTGCCGTAAAGTCACTTAGCAATTAAACCGCTTCACAGTAAGAGGTATGGAAAAGTCGGTTAACACACACACACACACACACACACACCAAACCTTGTGAAATGTGGTCTTATAATGAAAGGAAAATATTGTGTTAAGTGTTGTGCACTCTACAATTATCCCGCTAACTGTATTAACCCTCTCCGACATATGACGCGATTTTGAGCCGATTAGGGATACTTTAAAGCCTTTGTTACCATCAGAGGTATTTCGAAACCTTTAGTTTAGTTACTTCAACCTCTGCAGTTAGCTGTGGGCAGAAAACTAATTTTGGAGAGGTAATTATAAGAGTGAGAGAACTCTATTTCTTATTGCTAATCTGGCAACATCTGCGTCATATGAGTCTGAAGGGGTTAAGACGAGAGAGAGAGAGAGAGAGAGAGATAATGCGAGTGTAATATTTATAATTAAATAATGTGTTGGTTTATTATACACTTGCATCCGCGAGGCTGAAGATGTGCAGTGTTTTTCTTAGTCTAGGTACAGTATATCAGTGTGCAACCATTGACTAAAATTACTTGGTAAAGTGGGTAATATCGTCTACTATAAACCATAATACAATTATACAGTACTAAAGGTACTGCACAATGCAGAACTTCTGCTTATCAGAATTCATTTATCCCCAGAGCTACTACTCTTTGGAATTCACTTCCCTCGAATTGCTTTCCACAAACTTACAATCAACAAGTGTTTAAATCCAGTTGTTACAAACATTTTATGAATGGAGGATGCCTTTAGGCACATGGACCTTTTTGTTTTATCTGTGTTTTTCCTTCCTCCGTTCATTGTCTCTTAAAAAAAAAAAAAAAAAAAAAAAAAAAAAAAAAAATAGTCTTGGGTAGTTCGTAGGCAGTCGGACATTATTTTGAGAATTCATAAAATGGATATTACAGTCTAGCCTTAGTCAGGGAAAAACTAGTAAACCACCTGAATAGCAAAACAGTATTCAAGCTGCATAAATGAAAAACTAGTAAACCACCTGAATAGCAAAACAGTATTCAAGCTGCATAAATGAAAAACTAGTAAACCACCTGAATAGCAAAACAGTATTCAAGCTGCATAAATGAAAATGGTCATGTTTGTGGGGAGAACGTAGTTAAAAAATATGTTATTGCCCCGAAACAAAGTAAAAACAAATATCCAAAAACCTATGATTTCGAGAACTTCCATGTTTGTCGACAGAAACTGCACAATAAAAACATGCGCTAGGAGAATATCTGATAATTAAATAGTGAGAGGCAAGACGGGCCGCTGATAAACCACATCACTTTGACGTTTATTACGGAATACAAACAGATTATAAAGATACAACGGGAAAGCTTTATATGTATGTGTGTGTGTGTGTGTGTGTGTGTGTGTGTGTGTGTGTGTGTGTGTGTGTGTGTGTTTTAGCTAGCCGTAACAATGAACAAAAACTACATAATGTGAAATATCGTACGTAATTCGACCAACAGAACCAAATACATACAACATAAACATACCAACATTTTAATGATAATAAGCTACATTATGAAAAACAAAATCCAAACAAGTGCAACATAGCACATCATCAACAAGTGCAACAGAAAACGTAGGAAGTGTGTTTGTCACGAAGAGAACAGACGTGGGGTGGGCGACAAAAAACGTGAAACAGGGACACCATGTTTACTAAGAAGAAGAAGAAGAAGAAAAAAAAAAAAAAACAAAAAAAAAAAAGTAAAAGGAGGAGGAGGAGCAGATAAGGAAGGGCTAAGTGAAGAGGAAGAAGGGCGAAGCAAAGAGAAGAGAAGGATGAAGAGTAAGGAAGAAGGGAGGAATAGATGAATGACAGGAGGAGATGGAAGAAGATTAGAAATAAGACGAAGGCCACATACACTATCACAAACATAATTTATAAGAAAACAACAGACAAAACAACATTTAAAATATACATATAACTATAAACACACTATAAAACTAAGATGGTACGCAGTGGGGAGGCGAGAAGAATGCCAAGGGATAGAAGAAAACACAAATATAAAATAACAAAGAGAAACAGTAGCCAACACAACCTACTCGTGTGTTCAGAGGGAAGGCGAGAAGGATGACAAGGAATAGAAGAAAACAAACGATAAACGATAATAATGACAAGAGAAACAGGACCCAACTAAAAGTAAGATTGTACTTAGTGGGAAGACGAGAGGGATGACAAGAAATAGAAGAAAACCAAATATAATAAAGAGAAACAGGAGCCAACCCAACCTACTCGTGTGTTGAGTGTGGAAGGCGAGAGGGATGACGAGGGGCAGACAGAAGGGGAGGAAAGAGGGTGTTCAATTGCACAAGACACGTGCAAGATGCCGGTTGGGTGAGGGGATGGGTGGAAGAATGGGGGTGAGGGGGAGGGGGGGGGGCTAGTTAATAGGGGTGGAGGGGTGTCAAAGGGGGATGTATGGAATAGGGACAACGCTGTGGCTGGGACGGTTAACCCCTTCAGTGTGGTAATGCTACTTTATTAACATTTTAATATTCTGGTTAACATTAAACAATGATATTTAGCTTGGAAAGGATCTCTAGGAATCAAAAGTTTCTAATGCTACCCTCTGACTCTCACAGATCCATCCTATAACGAATAAAGTTGTCTGATTTTAGCAAGGATCAAATTAAATAGACGCCATCCGTACTCAAAGGGTTAAAGATGTGTATCATCTATCTATCTAAATACTCAGGCACATACCCTTCCCCCCCCCCCCTTTTCTGGGGGTGGCCGACTCGAGACAGAGCCCGAACAGGGACAAAAACAAAAATAAATAAACACACAGACACACAAATTCACACACATCTACTGTAGGTATATAGGCTACTGGCGTTATTTCGATTCCCATAACATTAGTGAGTCGACTTGCTTCTGTTAACGCTAATCACCAAGACAAACCAACAGCCAAATCCCCAATAGTGTTGAATGCCACTATCGTCTCCTTAATCTTATGTACCTTGTCCCTGTCCAATGCCCTGACACAGTTTCTCTTCACTATCGTCAACTTTCTCCTTTCCTTCTTCTTCCATTCTTGATCCCTGACTATTCTCTTGTTACTATCATACACTAACCATCTTATTAACCCCTTCAGAACCATGGCACGTTTTTACCTTTGATTCTGGCTAAAATTAGATGTATTTATGCAGTTTAAGAAGGACCTTATGTTACTAAGAGAGCTTATTGAGATTGTGTTTACCCATATGAGTCGCATAGGTAGATTACAAACTAAAGAAAATCGTCTAATGGTAACCAGAATATAATGAGACTACGTCATGGTGCTGAAGGGGTTAATAATTAGATAGGTTAGAGTAGGGTATATAAGGGATGCTGAATATAAAGGTGGTGGTGGTGGATATGCACGATATAATTGGTTGAGTAGAGACATAAATACCATAGCAAATTGTGTTAGAAAGATACAAATTGTGTTAGAAAGATACAAATTGTGTTAGAAAGATACAAAATTAGGGGGGGGGGGTATTAGAGATGGACAGAACTGGGACAATATGGATTATTATGTTCCCTCCACCAACCGACTTTACTCCTGAACACAATTAATGAAATCAACAAATAAAAAAATAAAAAAGGGGACAAGCAAGAAAATAACAGTAAAAGTTAAACAAGAAGCAAGAAGAAAGAGACGGACATGGAAGACGAAAGACAGAATAATGATGCAAATGAAAGAAGGGAAGCAAGCAGAGAACGAAAGCAAGAAAAGGAAGAAAATAGAATATGAGAGGGGGGATAGGACGAAGTGGAAGAAAAAGAAGCATAAACTAAAATGGCAGAGGAAGCAAATAGAATATGAGAGAGGGGGAGGATGGAAGAATAACAAGCACAAACAAAAATGAGAGAAAATAAGGAGAAGTGAAGAAAGTGTCTAGAATACGGGAAGGAACAGGGTCCCAGAGAGTTTTAGCACTGTTGAAAGACCTCCAAAGAGGGATTAAAGCGCAAAAAGTTAGGAGAAATGAGACTCGCGCGATAAAAAAGGAGAGCTCCAGGGGCTAAGGACCCGGCAAACTGAGAAGCGAGACTGGTAAGGGGAGTAAAAGAAAGGAAGGGTGATGTAAATGAGAGGCTAGTGTGAGGGAATAATATGGTGGCAAAAAGGAAAATGATAAATAAGGGTAGCATATCAAACCGGGAACATTTAGTAGAACCCTTTGAGTACCAGCGACGTGTGTTATATTGCATTCTAGCTATACTTAGACGATAATATGCAGCTTAGGAAGAATCTGTGGTAGTTACAAGGGTTGTTTGGGATAGTGTGAAGTTTATTATTGCTAGAGGTCCTTTGTAAGCTGAATAAAACGTCTAGTAGCTGCCAGAATATGACGAAAAGGATGTCACCGGTACAGTATGGGTCAAGACTGGAATGATTATGAGAAATAGTATAAGAAAATTACC
>CM064495.1:54140314-54160548 GCA_032716605.1 Paralithodes platypus
TTTTAGGTTACTCGATATTATTACTCCCAGATCAGTTTCTCTGTTTACATTCTTAAGCTGAGTGCCATTCATCAAATAGTTTGCTTTCTCATTTAGGTATCCGACATGTAGTACTTTACATTTATCCGCATTGAAACTCATTTGCCAAATTTGGGCCCAACATGACAATTTATCTAGATTGTGTTGCATATCGTCAACTTGTTCTTTTGAGAGTACGCTATTTGCAATTTTTGTATCGTCAGCAAATTTTGAGATTGTGCAGGTGAGACCCTCATCTATGTCGTTGATGTAAATTAGAAAGAGAATTGGTCCTAGTACCGATCCCTGGGGTACCCCGCTACTTACATTGGTCCATTTAGATGCCTTACCGTTTATGACTACTCTTTGCTTTCTGTTGCTGAGCCAATTTTCTATCCATTTCAACACACCGTCTTGTATTCCATGCGCTTTTAGTTTTAGCAGTAAACGTTTGTGGGAACTTTGTCAAAGGCCTTTTGAAAATCAAGGTATATAATATCTACAGCTTTACTCTCATCGTAGAGGTTGAGGATATCGTGGAAGAAGTCTAAGAGGTTTGTTAAACAGGAACGTTTTTTACGAAAGCCGTGTTGAGTATCTTTAAGTATGTTATTTTCCTCTAAGTGATTTACGAGTCTGTCTCGTATGACCGTTTCTAGCATTTTACATACAACTGAGGTTAAGCTAATTGGACGATAGTTACTGGGTAGGGATTTGCTGCCTTTTTTGAATATCGGTGTTACGTTGGCTAGCTTCCACTGATCAGGCATAGTTCCAGACTGTAAGGATTTATTGAATAGTAATGTCAGTGGTTTGGAGAGCTCATTCTTAGCTTCCTTTAGAACTCTAGGCGAGATTGTATCAGGTCCTGGCGTTTTATTTACCTTGAGTTTATCTAAACAATTCAATACTTCTCTCTCTGTAACGGTGATATTGCTTAGAACATCTGAATTATCAATCTGAATCGGCGATGGTGTAGGGATATCACTGAGAGAGAGAGAGAGAGAGAGAGAGAGAGAGAGAGAGAGAGAGAGAGAGAGAGAGAGAGAGAGAGAGAGAGAGAGAGAGAGAGAGAGAGAGAGAGAGAGAGAGAGAGAGAGAGAGAGAGAGAGAGAGAGAGAGAGAGAGAGAGAGAGAGAGAGAGAGAGAGAGAGAGAGAGAGTGTGTGTGTGTGTGTGTGTGTGTGTGCATATGGGAGGTGAATGACCAGCCACCTGATATTGGCCATGTGTTGTAGGCCATACATAAAACTACATATGCACACTTATTGAAACACACACACACACACACACACACACACACACACACACACACACACACACACACACTATAAAAAAATAGTGTGCTTTTTTTATAGCACACACATTCAGCGCAGAACAATAAATACGATGCTGTCAAGCAACACGAGATAATAAAAACCCACACTTTTACTTACAGTATATACCGTACAACTACTGCACAAACATACATATATACACTACATATACAACTATACTGGCAACACATATGTATCAGTATTACGGTATATGATAGAAACAGGTATACAGTATATGCATAACACATATCCACGTCCTAACTTATGGTAAGAAACAAAACGTGCTTCACATTTTCTCTTATCACCCCCCCCCCCCTCCCTCTCCTTTCACTCCCTCCCCCACCTCTCTCTCTCTCTCTCACACACACACACACCACACACACACACGCACCACACACACACACGCACCACACACACACACGCACCACACACACACACACACACACACACACACACACACACACACACACACACACACACACACACACACACACACACACACACACACACAGCTATTATTACACAGTAACCTGGTGATGCTTGGGGGGTCTACAATACTGTACTTTCTCCTTCATTTATTAAATTAGCTCTACTTCCAGAGTACTTACCTGCTTTCACTTCTGTCAGGTTAGTATCATATCTTAGCAGTCTGTGTTCATCCTTTATTAAATCATATTGGAATTCTTAGTGATTAATTCTTTTGACTTCTCCCTCTTTAATAGTTACTTTGATTTGTTTCTTATCGATCTTTATTATTTAAGTATCTCCATTCACTTGCATTTAGTTTTTCTTGATCTTTAAATATATAATTTCAACTTCCTTACTACATGTTTTCATGCTCTCCTGATTGGTATGTTCATATATATGAGTGCCATAATTTAGCCTTTATTAAATTATCTCTACGGCTTTATAATTAATTTATATTTACTTTCATCTATTCCTGATTATAATCTACAGTAGTAGTGTCAATAATTACACATCCTACTTTTTTAAAACGTGTTTAGTCCTTTTAATTTTCTATCAGTACCCCAACACACCATACTGTCCCCTGATCATTCTTGTTATGATCTTCCAACAAACTTGATTATTTCAGTTTGTGAGGGTAGTTACTTTTACTTATCAACGGTCTACATCACTCCTTATCTTTACTTCCTTGGCAATATTATCTCACTCTTTACTACTACTTTTACTATTCACTTCTCTTACCGTTCGCATACTAATCTATGTGTACTTACATGCTTCAATGTACATCTATCCCTTCCGTGTATCTCATCCTAGCTACTGTACCTCATTATATCTTCTTCTTTAGTGTCTTCTGTTTCTTCATTTATATTCCTCTTCCTCATATACAGTATATCTTCCTCTGTTTGTGTCTTCTGTTTCTTCATTTATATTCCTCTTCCTCATATATATCTTCCTCTGTTTGTGTCTTCTGTTTCTTCATTTATATTCCTCTTCCTCATATATATCTTCCTCTGTTTGTGTCTTCTGTTTCTTCATTTATATTCCTCTTCCTCATATACAGTATATCTTCCTCTGTTTGTGTCTTCTGTTTCTTCATTTATATTCCTCTTCCTCATATATATCTTCCTCTGTTTGTGTCTTCTGTTTCTTCTTCTATTTTCCTCCTCCTCAAATCTATCAACTGATTTCCCCTGTTTCCTATCCTCACCTATTTCTTCTTCTTTATGTGTCTCCTGTTTCGTCTTCTTTTTTCCTCCTCCTCAAATCTATCAACATATTTCCCCTGCATTCCATCTTCACCATTTCTTCTGTTCTTATTTGTTTATTCCTCCTCAAATCTATCAACTTCTTCCCTCTGCATTCCATCGCAATCAACCGAATCTCCTTTCACTTCCTGTCTTCCTCATTTGTCGTTGCTATAAACTAAGAATATAACGTTTTAGTATTGCTTCCTTCCTCCGCGTCACTAAACATACCCAGTAAGCCTTTTCATTCTTCCTGATTTGCACAACTCTTCACTGCCTTCGTACTTGTAAGAGCTCCTCTTCTCTAACTCATTCCCTCTCATTCTTACTCTTTCTTCCTTACACGTTTTATTATATTTCACAGGACCATTTATTTATTTTTTATTTTATTTTATTTTTGGGGGGATATGCATTTTCTTTTGTTCTCCTATCTTTCCTTAATATGTTGTTCTAATATTTCTTCTTTCTCTTTGGCATCCTGTTTTCTTATGGTCAGTTTACCCATATATTTCTTTCACCGTTTCTTCACTTCTTTTCTACAACTTTCTTTAAAAATTGCCTCTTTTATAATTATACTCTCAGCCTTCTTCTTATCCTCTTATCCCATTCCCTTGCCTTTATTTGTTTATCACCCAACTTTGCACAGCCATCATCATTCACTCTTCCTCTTTCCTCCACACTTACACAACTCATACCTAACTTCCTCGATCCATCTTTTTTACACCTCGAACTTTCACTTGTTCCTACTTCCCTCAAATATATTTTGGCAACATAACTTTCTCCTACCCTAGCTATCTTTACTTCATTATTAGTTCACACATAACAAAATCAAATGTTTGACGTACAGGTACCTTGATTTTGGCTCTCTGTCACTCTTTTCTTTTTTTGGGGGGACACTTGTTGCAGGCACCTTTGACCTTCGTCTCCTTCATGCACATAGGAAGAAAAAAAATCATGATCTACCAATGTGTTGTTTGTTTTCACTATACATTCTGCAACATTTCCAAAATATTATATTATGTTTTTGCTTACTTCAATATCGCTACATTTCAACATTCATTCATCCTCTACATTGATATTTATTCACTAACATACCTTTCATTACACCCCCCCCCCCCCTCCTCCACACACCCCGTACATTTATACCATCTCTCTACACCACCACTAGCACCAAACCCTCTCCTTCATTGGTATGCAAGGTGTAGTCTCTCCTGCATTGGACACTATCTCATCTCCACTCAAAAAGGCCCACCACCTCCCCTTCCTCCTTCTCTTGCTCCTCCTCCTCCTCCTCCTCCTCCTCCTCCTCCTCCTCCTCTTCCTCTCTCCGGGCCCAGCTTAGGCAAAATGTATAATTGATGTCAAGAGCTTCCGTGAGCTGGAGCTAAGTTATGGGCTAAGCTTTTTGTGGAGTTGTTTGGTGAGGTCAGGTTGGGGGGTATGAGGGGCATGATGAGGCTAACACTCTCTCGGGGTGACTTGTGGCCGAGTTGGTAAACACAGTAATACATGCCCTTTCCTTCATTACGTTTATCGTCAAAACCGGTCTGGCAGCTTTTTGGGTAAAATTTGCATATAATTAATGACACAAATTAATATATAAATAATCTAGTTTCCGATACCAGCGCTACTGTTCCTACAAATGTTATGGAAGAATGTTGACAACCGACAATATAATATATAAGCTCTCGTAGTGATATACTCTTAGGAGTTCTACAATATATATTGGTCGGCCTGTAGGGTAGTGGGTTCGAGTCCTTCTCATGGCCAGTCCAGTTTGTGAGTTGAATTATATATAAATATCAAACATCATAAACCAGATTACTGTCGACTACTATCTCTATCATCAGTGAGAGCGCCTTCTACTATGTTATCCATACTGCTCTGCTGTTTTATATTTGGGATTCGGCTATCTTTACTATTATTAAATCCTGACCACCACGCATAGATTATAAGGTCTATGTGGCCAGTGTATCTGTGTAAATGTATGTAAATCCATTTCATCTTTTACAATTTAGCCTCTTCAAATTACAGAATGATCCCTCCTAACACGTATCACTATTTTCTAGACAGTTATTCCACGGTGACTAGGAAAGGATACAAGACCAGAAAAACAAATAAGAAGTAATAATAAAGATAATGTTAAAAGCAAAAATGCAAAACAAATGGAGAGAGAACACAAGATAATGAAACATTGCACAAAAACCATAGAAAACCACACACAGCAAGACAAGTATTGTGTGTGAGAGAGAGAGGACGTGGTGAAAGTCTCGTAGACACAGATGGGCCCGCTACGCTGACTTTAAGGGGAGGTTTTTAGTTAGTTCGCTAGACCCCCTTTCAAGATAAATTTGTACATTTTTCGGTAGAAAAATGTCCCGGCCGAAGGCCAGTTCCTCTTAAATTACAGGCTCGCTATCGCTCGCCAGGAAAAAATCGACACCTAAATGCACGAAGTCTTAAAATTGACAGAAATGGGGCGAAAGTTCTTAAAATCGCCAAACTAATGGGGCGAACGTCTTATAATATCAAAAGCAATGGGGCTAACCATGAGGGAGAAAGGGGTCAAGAAAAAAATCCCTCAAGTGGAAATCTCCCCTTAATATATCTACCGGTCTACAGAATTAAACAATACATATTTAACGCACACACTCACACACATACTCTCTCTCTCTCTCTCTCTCTCTCTCTCAATTTCTTCTTCAATCGAGTTGTCAACTTGTGGAATGGGCTGCCCCGAGATGTTATAGACTGCAGCATCGTTGATTCATTTAAACTCCGCTTACACAAATATCTCGCATCAAACCCGCGACTGATTGCGTTTGTAAATGAATAACTTTATTTTATCCTCCCCTCAGTTACTAACCCATCTGTCCCCTACTAACTTCCTAATCCTGCCACGGACATTAGTTCCAGGGCAGTAGTTCCCTCTCCAATGTTCCCTTACCCACTCTAAACCACTGTTTGGACACTTGATCCTCAGTGTTTTGGAGGACAAGCAGCCTAGAAGGGTCACTAGACCTGTTGTTGCTTGATTTCCTTTGTACTCCTTTGTACACTACATAAATACAACCCTCTAACAACAAAGCCCAAACAATCATCACAACACGTAACAAATCACCCTCATCACAACAACAGGAAGCCGTTGTACCACCACAATCACCCCCACTACCATCACTACCGCCACCACCACTACCACCACCATCACCCCCACTACCACTACCACCACCACCACCACCACCAACAACAACCATCATCATAAAAAATAACATGCGAAGACTACATGGAATTATAATAGCCTGGTGCCGAGGGAAAAGTACTGTTAAGGTTGAAATTCCTATAACATCTTCCCAATTTTGATTCTTAATAATTGTAAAAGTAATCGAAAATATTTACAGTACCGGTATGAATATAATAATCATAAGAGAGAGAGAGAGAGAGAGAGAGAGAGAGAGAGAGAGAGAGAGAGAGAGAGAGAGAGAGAGAGAGAGAGAGAGAGAGAGAGAGAGATTTGAAATTTGAATAAGATTGAATATTCTTATGTATATTTTGTTTGTGAATAAAGTGCTTCTTTTTATCTTCTGTTGCATAATGAGGCTAAACTTTTCATTACAAACAGTTAATGTGCAGGATAACATCAATGGCACGTTCACACACTATAAGGCGATTATTGCTGTTACCAGAGAGAGAGAGAGAGAGTGAAAGAGTGAGTGTGCGAGCTACCATTGTATGGAGAAATCCGGCTTCGCCGGAGAAATTTTTCCATCGAAAATGTACAAATTTAGCTTGCTGTCAAAACAAAAATATATATATACTAGCTCGCTACCGCTCGCCAGGAAAATATTGACACCTGGATGGGGGTAAACGTCTTAAAACAGTAGGCTGAATGGGGCCGAATGGATACAAGCCAAAGAGAGAGAAAGAAAACGAGAGAAAGAAGCGAGGTGGTCTCGGTTAAAGATGTGGAGGTGCTTCGTAACTGTTGAGCCATACAGGACGTGAACGATACCCACCAGCCCTGCCTATAATAACCATCACGGTAAATAATAATCAAGACAACACCTGTGCAACTTCAAGCCGGCAAATAACCACCTTCCAGACGCACCTGGCACGTAATTGGTTCTATGGCTAGGTAATTGGACTATAAAGACAATGATATTTATACAAGATAGAGATAATAGTAATATACACAAATATCTACCCATTGTCTGTCATTCATCAAAATGAGACTAGAGAATATTATATAATAGTGAAGTACTAAATGCAGTATATATTTCTGGTACTGATTCAACATGGAAGACAATATAATTTTGAGTATTTACAAAGATTGTCTCTAAAACTTTTGGCCATATTAATACCTCCATCAACGAAGTTAGACGGAGGTTATGCTTTAGCCTCCGTTTGTTTGTTTGTTTGTTTGTCTGTAAACAAGATATAACACAAATCTATAAACCAATGTTCACGAAATTTGGTGGGCAAATAGGATATACGCCAAGGATGAAGTGATTCATTTGGTGGGCAAATAGGATATACGCCAAGGATGAAGTGATTCATTTGGTGGGCAAATAGGATATACGCCAAGGATGAAGTGATTCATTTGGTGGGCAAATAGGATGAAGTGATTCATTTTAGGAGGTGATCTGGATCATATCCTGGACCCAGATCCAGAAGAAAATATTATATAAATGGTAAAGAACCAGCCAGCGTAGGCGGAGGCATGCTCTCTACCAAGTATCACGATAACCAATGAATTTCTAGTTGAAATAAGAAATTTCGAAAGTATGAGGGACTAAAACAAATTAGTAATCAGGATGGCTTGAGTGCAAACCAAATTCAACATAAATAACAATATATATAAAACAAATCAACAATTAAATATAAAAACAAAAAGGTGTTCGAAAAAGATGCCCTCAAAGTAAGACGTGAAACAAGCTCTAAAATTTGGGGGTCCCTCCCCACAAACTGTACCCAAACTGCCCCGGTGACACTAATTACTAAGAAAGTACCCCTCCAAGGCTCCATCCATCCCAACTCCTCACGGCAATTACCAAATTTGCGTCTATATTTTTAACATACCCAGTGGAAACCCTAATAAACGCTGAACACAATACATAGAATCGTACATGAATAACTTAAAGACAAACGGTGGTTTGGGTGGAATAAAATGTCCTACCACTAATCAACATCTAAATGGATTCTTTCCCAAATGTTTACTAATTCACCCAAACTACCTCAGTGACACTAATGACCGAGAAACTCGTACCTCATTCCGCCCTGCTTGTGAACGGTCATTACAAATTTAGGACCTCGCTTAAGGGGAGGGTTTTAGTTAGTTCCCTAGACTTCCATCAAGCTTAACATTACAGCCCCTAGACCCCCTTTCAAGATAAATTTGTACATTTTCGGTAGAAAAATGTCCCAGCCGAAGGCCGGTTCCTCTTAAATTACAGGCTCGCTATCGCTCGCCAGGAAAAAATCGACACCTAAACGGCACGAAAAGTCTTAAAATTGACAGAAATGTGGCGAAGGTTCTTAAAATCGCCAAACTAATGGGGCAAACGTCTTAAAATATCAAAAGCAATAGGGCTAACCATGAGGGAGAAGGAGGTCAAGAAAAAAATCCCTCAAGTGGAAATCTCCCCTTAAACATACCACAGTGGAAACCTAAGTAATGTTGAAAGGAAAAAACAAAAATGTAGACTTAAGATACATTAATTTCCCTTCAACGAACCAGTAAGCCAGTAATACGTGTTTGATATATATAGCATGGGCAACACCTTTACAGTATATAGCATGGGCAACACCTTTACAGTATATAGCATGGGCAACACCTTTACAGTATATAGCATGGGCAACACCTTTACAGTATATAGCATGGGCAACACCTTTACAGTATATAGCATGGGCAACACCTTTACCAAACGTTTTAGAATAGGTAAACACGTCTTACCCAAACTGCCCTCCGTCTCCCCACTAATGACCTAGACACTTCTTGTTCCCTCTGCCTCCTATAGCTCTTCAGGCTCAGTACAAATTTGGGGCTTCGTTTAAGGGGGGGATGGGCAGGTTTTCTGGACCACTTTCTCCCTTATGCTTAGCCCCATTAGTTTTCAGATGTTAAGATGTTTGCCCCATTAGATAGTCGATTATAAGACCTTTCGCCCAATTTCTTCGTCAATATTTAGACATTTCGTGCTATTTAGGTGTCAATTTTCCCCCTGGCGAACGATAGTGTGCCTGTAATGTTGGAAGAACCGGCCTTCGGCCGGGAAATTTTTCTACCGAAAAATTTACAAATTAATCTAGAAGGAGGATCTAATGAATGTGTTTTTAATTTGATGGAGGTCTAGGGAGGAAACTAGAAAAATAATGAATACATGAAAAAATCGCCCAAAAAGTGAACCCTCTTTGTTAGTTACAAAATTGGTCCGCGTTGTAACCCACTTTGCTAGAAATAAACCTAACTAAATACTGTCAGCCATTACTTGACTTGGGTGACTTATACTGTACACATAACATACTTTGCAATGTAAGTATTATCATAACCTATAAAAATACACCTATCTTTACTATCAATACTGACTAAACCCTTGATAACCTAAAACTTACTATCGTTCATATCAATTATAAATATGTATAATTCATTATACTAAAATATATTATATAGGACATGCAAACAAGTCAGCATTAACTCTTTCAATCAAACGACAATTTCTTGGTTATATGATTTTTCTCAGCTTAGGAAGAACCCCATGAAATAGAATCTTAATCAACCCTATAACTTTGCTAACTTCTTCCTAAATGTAATAATATCGTCTGTAGTAGAGGTATGGTGTACATGAAGGATACTGGTCTATGAAGTAGAGGTATGGTGTACATGAAGGATACTGGTCTATGAAGTAGAGGTATGGTGTACATGATACTGGTCTATGTAGTAGAGGTATGGTGTACATGATACTGGTCTATGTAGTAGAGGTATGGTGTACATGAAGGATACTGGTCTATGAAGTAGAGGTATGGTGTACATGATACTGGTCTATGTAGTAGAGGTATGGTGTACATGATACTGGTCTATGTAGTAGAGGTATGGTGTACATGAAGGATACTGGTCTATGAAGTAGAGGTATGGTGTACATGATACTGGTCTATGTAGTAGAGGTATGGTGTACATGATACTGGTCTATGTAGTAGAGGTATGGTGTACATGATACTGGTCTATGTAGTAGAGGTATGGTGTACATGATACTGGTCTATGAAGTAGAGGTATGGTGTACATGAAGGATACTGGTCTATGAAGTAGAGGTATGGTGTACATGATACTGGTCTATGTCGCTAAAAATATCTATCGTCAGACATGGTTTCATCGGCCACAACCTTAGCCCCATTAGTTTTCAGATGTTAAGATGTTTGCCCCATTAGTTAGTCGATTTTAAGACTTTTCGCCCCATTTCTTTGTCAATATTTAGACCTTTCGTGCAATTTAGGTGTTGATTTTTTCCCTGGCGAATGATAGTGAGCCTGTAATGTTGGAAGAACCGGCCTTCGGCCGGGAAATTTTTCTACCGAAAAATTACAAATTAATCTAGAAGGAGGATCTAATGGATGTTTTTTGTTTTAAATTTGATGGAGGTCTAGGGAGGAAAACTAGAAAAATAATTAATAGATGCAAAAATCGTCCAAAAAGTTAACCATCCCCCCTTCATCGACCAGTCTTTATTGGCATTTCTTTTCACTGGCTCTTCTTGCAGTCAGCCACACCATTAGTCGAGCCTCATCAATAATGCGCATCGCTGACCAATTTAGGTAGTAGCAAACTCCAACATAATTATTGACTCGCTATCTTTGAGCTGGACAACTCTGTGGGTCCTGCTAAAGTTAAAAGTTGTCAAGGCTTTCATATTTGGTTATAGAGACTCGTGTCTAAGATGGTCGCATGAAGCTTGATCTCTTTTTGTTATTCAAGTAAAGTAAATCAAATAATAGTCACGTAAAAACTTATTCCTTATAAATACCGTATAGGAAATATCACTCAGCATCCTAATTATATCACTCAGCTTCCTAATTATATCACTCAGCATCCTAATTATATCACTCAGCTTCCTAATTATATCACTCAGCTTCCTAATTATATCACTCAGCTTCCTAATTATATCACTCAGCTTCCTAATTATATCACTCAGCTTCCTAATTATATCACTCAGCTTCCTAATTATATCACTCAGCATCCTAATTATATCACTCAGCTTCCTAATTATATCACTCAGCATCCTAATTATATAACTCAGCTTCCTAATTATATCACTCAGCTTCCTAATTATATCACTCAGCTTCCTAATTATATCACTCAGCATCCTAATTATATCACTCAGCTTCCTAATTATATCACTCAGCTTCCCAATTATATCACTCAGCTTCCTAATTATATCACTCAGCTTCCTAATTATATCACTCAGCTTCCTAATTATATCACTCAGCATCCTAATTATATCACTCAGCTTCCTAATTATATCACTCAGCTTCCCAATTATATCACTCAGCTTCCTAATTATATCACTCAGCTTCCTAATTATATCACTCAGCTTCCTAATTATATCACTCAGCTTCCTAATTATATCACTCAGCTTCCTAATTATATCACTCAGCTTACTAATTATATCACTCAGCTTCCTAATTATATCACTCAGCTTCCTAATTATATCACTCAGCTTCCTAATTATATCACTCAGCTTCCTAATTATATCACTCAGCTTCCTAATTATATCACTCAGGTTCCTAATTATATCACTCAGCTTCCTAATTATATCACTCAGCTTCCTAATTATATCACTCAGCTTCCTAATTATATCACTCAGCTTCCTAATTATATCACTCAGCTTCCTAATTATATCACTCAGCTTCCTAATTATATCACTCAGCTTCCTAATTATATCACTCAGCTTCCTAATTATATCACTCAGCTTCCTAATTATATCACTCAGCTTCCTAATTATATCCATGTATTTCTACAGATTTAGTTCGGTAAAACTAAATACAATTATTCGTGTTGTAGGGTTAAGGGGAGGTATTTAGTTGGTTCCCTACGTTTTCATCAAGCTTAAAATTACACCCCCTAGACCCCCTTTCTAGATCAATTTTTACATTTTTCGGTAGAAAAATTTCCAGGCCGGAGGCCGGTTGCTCTTAAATTACAGGGTCGCTATCGCTCGCCAGGAAAAAATCGACACCTTAATGGCACGAAAGGTCTTAAAATTGACAGAAATGGGGCAAAGTGTCTTAAAATGTCCAAACAACTAGGGCGAACGTCTTAAAATCTCAAAAGCAATGGGGTTAAACATGAGGGAGAAAGGGGTCCAGAAAAAAAATCATCAAGTGGAAATCTCCCCTTAAGGAATATGGTCTCTGGGGACATAGCTGGACTTATTTGATTTGTATTGTTATTGTTTACTTATTGGTAGTAGTAGTGGTGTTGCTGATTATATTATGATCATTTATTGCACACTTCCTCATTCATATTTCAAGACCTATTGCTATTATGGTGTAGCCTACACCTTTCTGTTGACAGTACCCTTGCCACTTGGTGCTCCATCCATTATTCCCGGTTCGTTCACCCTCGGGATAATTCTCTCTGCAGTGTCCGGCCAAAAAAGAGAACCCCTTTACACCGTCAGTCCCCCAAACCTTCAATTACCGGTACATAAATGAGAACCAGCCCCCAGCCAACCCGATACCAGGTTTTTGTAACGCAACTGAGTGATGGCCATTCCTATGTATCGCATCAATCACTCTCCTCTTATAACCTATAAACATACATATGAAACTGCTTATATAGGTAGTCTTTGTTTGATATTGATGTTTTAGTTATAATATACAAATATAAGACATTAGAGTATATTAGACCAAACTCTGTTAATTTTAACTAAACAAAATTTGTTATTATATTTCATCCTATTTCCTGACAATTACAGCATTAGAACATATTACATTTCTGTGTCACAGTAATACTTTCCTTTCGTAATTGGCAATATCTTGCCATGGTAATATGAGCAGAGTATAGGTTAGGGTTAAGTCAGGCTAAGTATATTATTAAACGTGTTGCCATAATATAAACTATCCCATCTTGGTTGTAAAACATACAGTTGTGGTTAGGTCCGTTGGTTCCTAACCCGTCCGTCCTCCTACGGTCCACTGCTGATGATACTCCAAAGGGGGAGATACGGAACAATACCACCTGCACATTAACACAACACTCTAACGCATTTATAACGCCAAGTATACACAATAGGTACCAGTAGCATAACAACCTCCGTACATCATTGAATCTTTAAAAAAAAAAAAAAAAAAAAAAAAAAAAATATATATATATATATATATATGGGTATAAAGAGAATATATACTGTATAGTTCCCCTAATAATATACCGTACTCATTTAAATGTATATTGGTGGTAATACACTCGTTTTATACCAGCTACAAAGGTAAATAACTATATGTATACCCTATGATTATAATATACCTTTTTCATACCCTTGATTATGTATAGTGTTATGGCGGCCCTGTACTGTAAATGAAAATAGCATTGCAATACGAATTATATCACCCATGATATTGTTTAGCAACACAATCCTCTTCAAAACATATTAGTATAATAATAATCAGATCTATTGAAACAGCCTTCTCGTTAATTCACTACACAAAATGTTTAATTATTATACTCAAATAATTACTTCTCAAAATTAGTAGACATACTTAATACATTGAACATAATTAATATTACCGGTACCCTTCACATGCCATTGTTATTCAGTGTATAGATAATGGAATTATTAATAATTGCATCAGAAACTAAGAGAGAGAGAGAGAGAGAGAGAGAGAGAGAGAGAGAGAGAGAGAGAGAGAGAGAGAGAGAGAGAGAGAGAGATGAGGAGAGAGAGAGCGAGAGAGATACGAGAGAGACAAGAGAGAGAGAGAGAGAGAGAGAGAGTTCGGATAGAGCGTACTCGCGTAAATATATACTCTATCCTAACGATGATATCAACCCTGAGGGCATCATACAGTAGACCATTAAAGTGCCCCAACTCTCCCGAGGCCCTACTTTCATAGGCACTCAAGCAAACATTTCACCGTTAATAACCTTCCACCATTTTAGGCATCTTAAGGGGGGTAGTGCTTGTTTTTTGGTCTATACATACTGTATAATATTATTAATTAACTTTATTTGTTTTAGTTTCCTCGCTAACCTCCATCAAACTTAAAAACATCCCATAGACCCCCTTTCAAGATACACTGTATATTTGTACATCTTTCGGTAGAAAAAATTTCCAGCCAAAGGCCGGTTCCTTATGAAATTACAGACTCGCTATCGCTCGCCAGGAAAAAATAGACACCTAAATGGCACGAAAGTTCCTATATTGACAAATATATGGGGCGATAGGTCTCAAAGTCACCAAACTAACGGAACGAACGTCTAAAATTTCAAAACTGATATGCTAAACATGAGGGAGAAGGGGGTCCAGAGATAAAGCGACTACCCCTTAAACGATAGTATTACCCTCACCACTATTAAGTATTAATGCAAACACAACCTGTGAAGTGTGTGTGTATGTCTGTGTGTGTGTGTGTGTGTGTGTGTGTGTGTGTGTGTGTGTGTGTGTGTGTGTGTGTGTGTGTGTGTGTGTGTGTGTGTGTGTGTGTGTGTGTGTGTGTGTGTGTGTGTAATAAACAAATGTGCCCAATCCTAGTATTAGCTTAGAAAAGACACACAATTAAAATATTCTGGTTAAATAAACAAGTCCCGCTGCCCACATACTGAACTTCGATTAATAAATTGTAAACAGAATACTTTGAAAATTAATTGAGTTTGACTTCAGAATAATTAAACCAAAGTTCGGCGATCTGTCCAGGATAATGGATATTGGTGTGGACCAATACGTATGAATTTAATTATTGCACAAATTTCCACCACAGAAGAGTTAATTTACAAATAGAAAAACATTTAATATATATATATATATATATTTGCCTATATATATATATATATATAAACATATATACGCACACACTCACACACAGACATACACAAGCACACACACACACACACACACACACTAATTACCCCCCAGGTCTGACATCAACTTCCGATGAGTGGTGAAAGTGAATGTTAAAACCCGGATCTTATTTTACTACTACACTGCCGGCACAGTCACGGAACACAGTCACGTTAGAACTACGGTAACATATTCTATTCACTGTAATTCGGCCACAAATATTGACCACTAACCTATATAACTAAAAACAAAATACTAGAGCTAATATTTCTACCATTTGGGAAGAGTCAACCAGGGAATAGATGTAAAAATTAAAGCCCATTTGCTCTAGCCCCTTCAGCGTTACAAAGGTTATTTGATAAAGATTTCTAGCCTAAATATAGAGAATAACATAAGGTGAAGGCAATTATGACTATGATCATGGTAAATTTTCTCAGTCATTCTTCTACTCAATAAGTGAACTCTGGAACTCTCCCTCAATCAATCTTTCCCTCATCTTATCACTTAAACTGCTTTAAACTTCGTGTGTCCAGACATTTCGATTCCAACGTCCCTTGAATTCGACCCTGTCAAACTTTCGGCTTTGGGGAAGACACTCGTTACAGACAACCTGCCTTTTGTCTCCTTCATACATAACAAAAAAAAAAAAAAAAAAAAAATTCAACCAGTAGAGCCTGACCTTCCGTTAATGTAAATACGAATGAAAGGTAACAGTAACTCTATTAATTTAGGCATATATTTAACTACATTCCATCAATATATATTTAGCTAAAAAAATAACGGTATCAAACGAATTATAAAATAAGTAGATAACATTTATCCCAACTGCATATCATTGACGTATATAAGACTTCCTGGCAGGTGTCATTTAATCAATGTATTCTCACTGTATTTTCCTAATGTTGGTTCCTCACTAGGTTTTCATTTCCTTTTATGTCTTCTGTATTATCATCAGTTCTCAGGGTTTCCTCCTTGTAGTCGTCAGCAGTCTTTCATTACCTTCGCCAAAGAAGTTGGAGGAGGTTATGTTTTTGTCTTCGTTTGTCTGTTTGACTGTAAACAAAATATCTCACAAGTTATTCACCGATGTTCAAGAAATTTGGTAGACAGCTTGGATATGCGCCAAGAAAAAACATATTTGACTTAGTAGGCCATCGGTAGAGTGCCCCTCTAGTTTTATATACCTGTACTTCCAATTTCATCTAGATTGTATTTCATTCGTCAATCCTTTGTCTCTCATTTATTCTTATCGATACATATTGTTTTTCTGAGCCGTATTATATTTGTTCGTATTAATCCCGTTAGTTATCATATATTTCTTCTATTTCCCTTTTCAAATAAAGCGTCAAGTTATATAGCCTATCCATATTATGTTTCTCCTTACCAACATCGTCCACTGTTCCACACAATAAGCCAGATTTTGTTTTGTGTGTGGTATCTCCTTCCCCTCCATTTTCCTCATCACATTTCCCCCCACACCTCGGCCTACCTTTCTCCCCTTGTCATATTTCCATAGCTCCCATCACATTTTTCGTCAGTCGCTTTACCCTCACTTCCATTCCCCCCGTCTCCCCCTTCCACTTCACATTTCTTTCCCATTAATATTTCCCCTCGCCCCCCTACCCGATTATCCCTTCCCATTCCCTTCCACCTAGCTGTTCTCCCCAGTACATTTCCCTCCAAACCAATATGCTACCCTACTTCGTTTCCCCTCACTCCTATTTTATTTCCTCCCAGTATCTTTCCCCATTCCCTCACCCAATTTATTAACCCCAGTACCTTTCACCTTACTCCTACTCCATATTCTCCCTCAGTACCTTTCCCCTCTCCCTCATCCACCTTTCTCCTCCAGTACCTTTCCGCTTACTCCTACTCCATATACTCCCCCAGTACCTTTCACTCTCCCTCACCTATCTTACTCCCCCAGTACCTTTCCCATCACTCCTACTCCATGTTCTACCCCAGCACCTATCCCCCTCTCTGAGAGGGAACCGTATTATGTGTAACAACTATACCTGTCCCCCTGTGGCCTCCGTAGTACTAAACCGTATTATGTGTGACTACTATATCTTCCTTCCCTCTGTGGCCCCCGTAGTACTGAACCGTATTATGTGTGGTGACTGTACTTGTGGCTCCTTGTTTACTGGCACCGGTGGTTGTGGTGTGGCAGTACTCCTTTAACTTCCTGACCTACTTACCCCCCTCCAACCCCCCCCCCCCCCCTCACCCTCATCTGTTTCCAGGGACTTTATCGTAACCACCCACAATCCCTTCTTTCTCTCGTCCTCTCCTTCGCCTTCCTTCACCCGATACTTCCTTTACTTCCGGTATGCCAGTTGAACTAATGTTTTCTTTTACCATTTCACTACGATGGCGTATAATTTTGGCATTACAAAGTAAGCATATATTGTAAAGACACGACATTTATATTATTTGTATTGCCAATTATATGATATATATTTCATGGTAAAAGAGCTAAAATATATCAATTATATGAAATATAGTTCGTGGTAAAAGTTATAATAATTATAAGTCACTTTAGTGCCTTAACAGACGTTTTGTATTTAAAATGTTCAAATACTATTTTTATTAAGTTTACGAAAATCCTCTCGTAATAAAGCAGTGGATACATTTAGCAAACAGTATATACAGTAATGTGCTTAGTCTTCATTTTCATCCCTTTATTTCAATTACGTGTTCTCTTCTAAGATTCCTTCGGTCATACATCCATCTCCTTTCATCTCCTTTTATCTCTCATAATATTCTTTGCTCCTCCACGGTTTCACCCATCTCCTTTCTCCATCTCCAACTAATACCAATCACCAAATCATCTTCGTCCCTCCACCCATCTCCTTTCTCCATCACCAACTATTATCAATCACCAAATCTTCTTCCCTCCACCCATCACCTTTCTCCATCACCAACTATTACCAATCACCAAATCATCTTCGTCCCTCCACCCATCACCTTTCTCCATCTCCAACTATTACCAATCACCAAATCATCTTCGTCCCTCCACCCATCACCTTTCACCATCACCAACTATTACCAATCACCAAATCTCTTCGTCCCTCCACCCATCACCTTTCTCCATCACCAACTATTATCAATCACCAAATCTTCTTCCCTCCACCCATCTCCTTTCTCTATCTCCAACTATATCTATCACCAATTACCCTTCGTCCCTCCACCCATCTTCTTTCCTCCATCACCAACTATTATGTATCATATTATCCTTCGTCCCTCCACTCATCTCCTTTCCTCCATCTCTGACTCTCCACCCTCCGTCCCTCCACACTCTCCTCTGTAGCTCTCGTGTGTTCCCTTATCCCGTGTTTGACCTAGTTCGTCGACACCACCACCACCTGCCGCTCCTCTCTCTCTATATATATATATCTCTCTCACCGGTCAATACTCACCCACACTCCGATGTGACGTCACCATAACACACCTTCCTCGGATATTACACGGAATCTATATATATATATATATATACACACACACACACACACACACATACACACACACACACACACACACACACACACACACACACACACACACACATACACACACACACACACACATACCACACACACACACACACACACACACACACACACACACACACACACACACACACACACACATACACACACACACACACACACACACACACACACACACTTAATCTTAATGAAAACACCATGAAACAAATAATAACGGCAATAATAAGACCCAGGATGGAATATGCATCTGTAGTGTGGTCCCCTCACTTGAAGAAACATATCCACAAAATTGAGAGGGTACAGAGAGCAGCTACGAGGATGATCCCAGGTTTGGAAAATTTGGAGTACCAAGAGAGGCTCGAGAGATTGAATCTACCTACACTGGAACAGAGAAGGAAACGAGGACAGCAAATTCAGATATATAAATGTGTTAGAGGTATTGACAAAATCGACCAAGAAAACTGCATAGAGAGGGATGGAGGTGAGAGGACAAGAGGTCACAGCTACAAACTAAAAGTGCTAAATAGTAAATCTGATCTGAAAAGTAAAAGATTTCCTACCAACTCGATTAGTGGGTGGAACAAATTGCCAGCCGAAGTAGTGTCTGCGCCATCAGTGCATAGTTTCAAAGCACGGTATGACAAACATATCTTAGGAGGCGGGAATTAACGAGCATGCTCACTCCCGCAAATACAACTAGTGTAAGTACAACTAGTGTAAGTACACACACACACACACATACAATCCTATAGTATGAGTAGATTAGGCCAGATTTACTTTATGTCTACGTTGGATATTTATGAATGTTACCACCTACAGTAGCTATATTCTGCAGCTACTGTACTTAACTTGCCAATACACACATACGGCACCAACAACTCACACTAGTCAGGCTATACAATAAGTTAGCCAAAGGTATGTGTTATGAGGTTCACTGTGAATGATCAAGGATATTCACATTTCGCCAGCCATAGAGACAAAATGAACTAATTAACAACTAAATATGAAATCCTTACTAAAAAAAAAAAAAAAAAAAAAAAAAAAAAGAAAAAAAAAAAAAAAAAAAAAAAAAAAAAAAAAAAAAAAAAAAAAATACTAATTTCAGCTTTACTAAGCATATTAATCATAGTTTTATATGGGTCGTACTTTGTGTGTCGGTGCGAAGATGTTGTATATTCTCTTTTACTCTATGGATATTGCTCTTTACAATGTCATTGCACCTACCGCCACGACTATTGTTCTCATTTGTGCAACTGAATCACCTAGCCTAGTGTTGTACTAAAGAATTCTGTCTTTTTTATAGGAAATTTTTCTTTGGTTTTTTTGTTTTATTGGCTGGACTAATTAACAAAAACACAATAAATCTAGTGTGATGAAACAGCACACTAGTCAAAACCCCAAACTCCCTCACAACACCAAGTTAATACATCACCACCATACCTACCAAAGACAATAATACAAGATATAATATTAACACATTGAATGCAACATGGGCCACATTCCCGTAATTCCAACAGTGGCAGCAGTAGCAGTTAACGAGCCTGGGAGTAAGCCAATTCAGGTTGTAAGATAGATTTTCCCACGGGTCTGAGAGCACGGAAATGTAAATATATTTCTACGAGTTTTTAAGTCAAATTTA
>CM064495.1:54160648-54198148 GCA_032716605.1 Paralithodes platypus
ATAATAATTGATAATTAAAACAGTACCGGTACTGATAACAAGTTTCATAAAAAAAACATTAAATGGTGAATTCCGTACCAGAATCTACCAACACATTCTGCAACAAAACACACTTTAACCTCCTGTAACCGGAATGTACACTCAGATGTCATAGTCTGTAGCCCACTCATAAGAATTCGCGGACCCCCTATGGTTTTCATTATACAGTTATAACTATCTGGATTGATTTTGGGATATAATTTGCTTTTCAATAAATATTATATATATATAGTTATGTAGTTAATATAGGCTACAGACAATTACATTCATAAATTCGTGTCCAGATATTTACTTCCATAATTATAAATAGTCCACGAATATTTAAGAGTGGGGTAGAGAGTATGGCATCCGAGTGTACCGTAACTACTACCAGATCATGAGGAGTAACTTTCCTCCAGTAACACCAATTCAAATCCAAAGCTTCCCAGCTCTTAAATTCTAGAAGATTATGACGCATTTTTACATATATTCTGGCTATCATGAGACGATCTTACACAGCTTAGAAAGGATCTGTGGAAATTAATTGGGTAAAGACTATCTCAATTAATCCTCAGCTTTCCATATGCCCTTCTAAATCTGCATTTTTTAAGGTTGATGGAGGTCTGGGGAAGACTCTGAAAAGACAATATATATATATATATATATAATTATATATATATACAAATCTGGCCTTTAAAGCTAACACAGGGACCAAAAGTCAGGCCCAGTGACCAATTCCAGCCAGTGTCTTGTCTTGCTAACCCCCCCCCCCCCCTCCACCCCTGGCCTCGTATTAACTCCCATTGTTCCACTACACGTTTTCTTCATAAGTTTAAAGATCGTCAAGCTGTGATTCTTGTGTAATGCTGATTCACGATATATTTATTATTCTGGTATGCGCGCGTCCTGCTGGCTGGTGGATCTGATTGGTTACAAACTATCTCCTTCTGTTCTTATGTGTTTGGTAATTTACTTGATGTATAGAGTGCTGGCGATTGTGTATTTACATTTGTGCTTGTAATAATTGTGATGCATGCCAACATGCCATTGACTCGCAAAGAATTTTCCTACATTGGTCTTGTATTAGCCTACTCTCTCTCTCTCTCATACACACACCTACACCCCCCTCCCCCACTATCTAGATTTGGTCTACCATTGGGGTCTTCGCCACACTAGTAAAACCGATCATACACAAGACCCCCCCCCCCCACCATACACACACATCAGACCCAATTCTATACATACACACACACACACACACACACACACACACACACACTCATTCGACCTCTCCCCCCCCCCCCCCCCCCCCCCACCACCCACACACAATGTACACTCACACCTGTACGTCCTTTCGCTACGCCCCACCACCAACCTTACGTCAGCTATGCAAATCACCCTTCCTGGCGAGCCTTGTACTTAACAACCTGGAAACATTCTTGTATTTCTACACTGTCACCCAGGCATCTATAGAACTCTCCCAAGCCATCCACGTGTATCGGTTTCGTGGTTATTCTTTATATAATCAATAACATAATACCGGTACTGTATATTATTCGCTGGAAACTCTCTTACATTTTGTTTGGTTTATCACCCATGTATCTAGGTTTCTCCATAAGCATCCATAAACCAGCTCACGTGTGTTGGTCTGGAGTATATATTATCCCTGCAGGCCTATTTACTCACCTATTATACATATTATTATACATATTATCCCAAATGTACATCATATGTCATCATAGGTCGTTCAAATCTCTATTAACACTAGTCATTCGATGTCTACTCGATAATTATAATATATTTTGCTCTGAATTCGTGTATTTTCGAATGCTCTCATTTAATCTCATTAAACTATTAGTCAACTATTAGTGAGCTAGAATATAATCAATCTGAATAAAAGGATTAATAACACTTTAAGAAGAAGTATATTAAAAATTATCCATTTCGTTCTCAAATTTAAGCATTCCATATATTAATTCATATATTGATATCCTTCAGCATTGCTGTGTCTATAGGAATAATATATATGACATAAAATTTACCAAGAACAAGAGGTCCAATACCTAGTTTATCTTCAAAGCCAAGTTCCAAACAATTTATTCAAGATAGTGCAAACCGTGGAACTTTAAACATTAACTTAAAATACTATTTTAGAAGAGAACTAATTCCAATTGATGTTTTACAACTCTAGGTTATCAAGAATCATAAGCTAGCATATGATAGGGATTATCTCAAAATAATAATAAGTAAAGTTTAGTCATATGTTATATAACAATAAGACTATGGTTATTATCAAATGGAAAAGTACCGGTAATAGGAATTTGAAAGTCCATGCCAAACATTTCCTACCCAACTTTTAATTTAACCCATTAAGTAGAAGAAAAACAAACACGCACAGTATGTATACGTGCCATTGTTAATCGCAAAATGTTACACTGAATCGTTTCTGCCAGAGTAAAAAAAAAATATATATATATATATATATATATATATACAGTATACCGGTATATATAAAAATAAAAATAAAAATATAATAAAATATCCCTTATATCAGATAAAAAAAAATACAGAGGTAAAAACTGAAAATAAATACATATGAAAAAAATAAAAATAAAAATAGATGGTCCAGAGAAAGAAAGCCTTTCATCTCATCAACTCACGTCCAGTTTCACTGACTGATTCTCTGGACTCTCTCTCTTCGTTGCAATGTTGCAACTCTCTCGCTATTTTACCGTTATTACAATAATCAGTGTTTCTCAGAGCTCTCTCGATGCATACCACCTCCCCTACGTAAAACACATGGCACCCAACTTGCAACACAATCCCACCCCTACTCTGTGCAACTATCCAACCCATGAGTGAAACGATATTCCCAATCTAAATTCTATTCAAACAGCTGAGCTCTGGAACTCTCTCCCTGAATCCATCTTTCCCATATCCTATGACTTGAAAAAGCTAAATTACTTCACGCTCCGTGTGTCCCGGTATTATGGCTCGTACATTCCTTGATTTTAGTCCTGTCACTCTTTCAACTCTGGGGGAGGCACTCGTCACATGCAGTTTTGCCTTTTGTCTCCCTTATCAACATAGGAAAAAATATATACCGGTATACAAATATATATACAGTATATATATATATTGGAAACAAATTGTTTGTGATGGTCCGGAAGTACCTTGATCTTTGTGTCGCTTTTTCTTTGTCGTGACTGGCAATTGCGTCAACCGCGCGCAGAAAAACAAAAACAAAACAGAGACATATATCAGAGGTGAGCCATTGGGAGGGAGTTAGGGGGTGGGGGGTGGGGGGGTTAGTGTAAAGAGGAATGTTGGAGGGGGGGGGAGGGGGGGGGGATGAGAGAGAAGAAAGGGATATTAAAGATACAAAATGGGGGAAGAGAGGGGAGAAGGAGAGATGAAAGGAAGGGAGATAAGAACAAAATAAGAGGGCGAAAGAGACGAGAAGAGTGGGATAGAGAAGAGAAGAGAAGAGCAAAGAAGAGGAGAGCAGAGCAGAGAAGAGAACCAGCGATAATTAGGGGTCTGGAAGAGAGAAGAGCAATGTTAGGTTAGAGGCTGGGTGAGGAACGGGGAGAGCAGAGGGAGGCGAGAGAAGAAGATGGGGAGTATAGGGCATAAGAGAAGATAGCAGGACAGTAGAGGATGATGCTAAGATGAAAGAGGTGAGCAGAGGACAGGAAGATAATAGGAGATAAGATAAAATGAGAGGAAAGGTAAGGAGAGAGAGGAGAGAACAGAACTGCAGGGAAGGGGAAGGAGAAACCAAAACTAACGTGAAGAGAACCACTAGGAGTTTGGAGGCAATAAGTTTGAAGAGGTTGTGGGGTGGGAGATGATATTGAGAAGGGTGGAGAGGAGAGATGAAAGAGAAGTAAATATGGCATAACATGAAGGAAGAGTAGAAGGGTGGAAAGGGATTACAGTGGATTGGAAGGGGAGAGAGACTGAATACAAAAATAACTTAACAAAGATTATAAGAAAGGGATTACAGTGGATTGGAAGGGGAGAGAGACTGAATACAAAAATATCTTAACAAAGATTATAAGAAAGATATTAGGGGGAAAATAAACAGCTGTGCAACATGGGAACAGAAAGGGTTAGCATAAAAACTGGTACGGTAAGATGAAAAGCAACACTGAATAGCTTGAGAGAACCCTCGTAATTGAAGGTACTGCGACAAAGGGACTGGGGACCAAGCATAATACAAATAGAGAACACTCAAATAAGGTACGGTACTAAAACTATTATAATTGACGGGTGGGTGGACGCGCGCGCGCGCACACACGCACGCGCACACACACACACACACACACACACACGGGCAAGTCTCCTAACGGTGTAGCCTCTGTTCACCTAGCAGTATAAATAGGAACCTGGTATAAGTGGACGAAGTTGTGACGTCCCATCTGGGGTTGGTGATCGGTTACAAGGCGAGATGGGTGTGAGACTGGTACCGTAGTGAGAATGGTACCGTTCAGGTTAACCCTAAGCCTTCGTATCCAGATGTCGCCAATTGGCTAAAATACAGACTACACACACATCCACAGCCATTCCAACGATACATGAAACACTTAACATGCATTTCACGCATTACATTCCCAGTTAAGGAGGCGCGATAATGAGCTTAGCTCGCATTGCGTGGATTTCCCTTGACGAACAAGTAACTGAGTAACACACACACACACACACACACACACACACACACACACACACACACACACACACACACACACACACACACACACACACACACACACACACCTAAAATGACACCTAAGAACGCACAACCTAGACTGCTGATGTTAAAAAAAATATATAATAAAACACAAATATTATAAAAAAGTGAAACGTACACAAGGGAGAGGGAAGGAAGAACAACGTACATTATATTACAGAACAGATCCGCAGATAGTATGGGTGGAGAACAAATAAAGAAATACAAGTTACGATACGGAAAGTCTGCACAGGTGGTGGTAGGAAGGAGCTGGAGGATAATCAATAAATACCCGAATAAAAGCGTCCAAGTAAAAGCGGCTGTATTTGTGGTGGAAGAAGGAAGGGGTCGAGAAGTTGCACTGGACCGGGTACAAGAGGGCGTGAGAGGTACTGGAGGGGTTGAGAAAAGAGTACAAAGAAAAGAAAAGGATGGAGACTGAAAAAAAAAGGTAAGATGGAGCTATACAAGAGATGAGGGATGAACACGAAGGAGAGGAGGTGTATGGTGAAAATAAAATAATAACGACAGGAACAACAATACAGAGGGGCAAACCAAAGGAAAGAATGAAGAGGATACCGGAGAAGAGATAGCAAGGGGACGAGCTAAACAGAAAGAAACCATTAAAAGAGGAGGGGTCAACAGAGAGAGGTTCAAAGAGAGGAAACATTAGAGGAGTATTGATAGCAGTACGAGAGGCAGGAGAGAGCAGCGAGCAGTTGGTGTAGCAGATGAAAGAATACGAGGGGACAAATGGAAAAGACTGGATGAGAGAAAACAGGGGAAGTATGAGTGTACCTAGATGGGGCATAGGAGGAGGAAAAGGGGAGTATCAGGTAACAAGCAGGTAAACACAAAAGGGGAATAAAGAACAGGTACAAAAAAGTAGGGATATAGAGAGATGTAACCCTCTGAAAGAAACACCAATAATAATGTATGTATCGCAGAGATTGGCAACTATGTGAAATATAATAGTGAAGGAGGGGTGCAGGGTCGGATGGGGAATTGTAGGGTGTGAGAGAGGTGTGCAAGGGTGAAGAGTAAGGGGCAAAAGGTGGGTGTATGTGAGGTAAGCTGGGGTGAAGGTTGGATGAGGAATAGTAGGGTGTGCATGGGTGAAGAGTAAGGGGTGCAAGGTGGGTTTGAGCGATGTAAGCAGGGATGCAGGTTGGATGGGAATAGTAGGGTGTGAGGGAGGTGTGCAAGCAAGGGTGAAGAGTAAGGGATGCAAGGTGGGCGTGAGTGAGGTAGGCAGGGGTGCAGAGTTGGCACGTTGGGTGAGTGGAAGCAATGTGGAGGGTGGGGACGATCGTGGAGTCATTACCCTGCGAATGCCTCAAAGGGCGCCGCTATTAATGACCGTCAGGGGTGGTGTGTGTGTGTATGTATAATTGTATATGTGTGTGTGTGTGTGTGTATGTATATATGTGTGTGTGTGTGTGTGTGTGTGCCCCCCCCCCCCCTTTTTTTTTAGGCTGCCACACACGACCAGGTCGGATTGTCAGGCCAGATTAAGAACCTTTGAGGATGTGAGAGACTGGCTCGAAGGTTTGAGTAGGGGCACCATGATCATGCACAAATCATCAAATCACTAGCATGCAACACAAAACAGGCCTTCAAAATACTCGGACTGGCATACCGAACGGAGAGTACGTGGCAGTTTTTAGTTGTCCATCCAATTTAGTAAAGGGTATGTTTTCCCCACATACCACCGGGGGCGCCTTACAACATCTATCTTGGTATACTGAGGTACGGTAATGATGCAACCGACTTTGACTTGTACTCCTTTGACTTACATATTGAAGCTACTGAGATACTGAGGCAGCAAGGATATACAATTACGTGTTATAGTACTGAAATTGTATTTTAACTTTCGTTTCTGAAAGGTCCTTCATAAGCCGAATGTAAGAGTCCTGCTCTAGTTCTGATGTACTAAAAACGCCAATAAATATGGTACTGATACAAAGCCAATGGGCTATAAACGACGCCAAGTGCTACATCATGTTACAACGGAAGGTGTATGAGAACAAAGAAACGGATGAGCGGAAGCGATACCAGGGTAATATAAACGGCAACCACACTACCTCACCTACAGGGAAACATTAAACACGAATTTTACTTTATTTATTACAAAAACTTATATCAAACTATGTATTTTCTCAGTGTGGCCTGAGTATAGTTAGTTGAATTACGTTGATTAATCTAAAAAAAATTAAGTAGAAGAATCTGTCCCTAAATCTGTAATTCCATGTTTTATTCGTGCATTTTATCAAACCGTCTTAGTTCCCCAATTATCCTGGCAAATATATCTCAACTCAAATCCACATCTCCCGTGTTCTTATATAAATCCCACTAACGCCTCCTTTACCGAACCATTCACCCACACCATAAAGCCACCAACGTCCAACATACCAAACATTTTCTTACATTCATTCAGTAACTCGCTCAATAAATCATCTCCCAACTGTCAACCTCTTTAATGGGGGATGGGCGTATTTATTTGCTCATTTATATATATTTTTATTATTATTTGTTTGTTTCCTCCCTAAACTTCCATCAAACTAAAAAAAAAAAAACATCCGTCCATGACCTTCCTTCAATATAAATTTGTACATTTTTCGATAGAAATATTTCCCGGCCTTTATTACAAGCTCGCTATCACTCGCTTGGAAAAAATCGAGACCTAGACTACACGGAAAGTCTTAATATTAACAAAGAAATGGAGCGAAAGGTATTAAAATCGCCAAACTAATGGGGCGAATGTCTTAAAATCTGAAAATTAATGGGACTAAACATGAAGAAGAAGGAGGACCAAAAAAAAAGACCCATCTCCCCTTAAGTAATTCCCTCGTCCCACCCTATCCCGGCTCTCTCCAAGTCATCCGCCCCACTTAACATATTACTGCATCTCACAAGCCACTTATTCGTTGGGCCACTTAAACTTTCACGAACTGGTAGGGAGGCAAATATCCAACATACACTAAAATAAAAAAAAATCTAAATTATCTAGATACCGGTATTACGCCTAATTGACACAGTGTACACAACACACTATCACCACTAAACATCACCATCACCACTAAACATCACCATCACCACTAAACATCACCATCACCACTAAACATCACCATCACCACTAAACATCACCATCACCACTAAACATCACCATCATAACTAAACATCACCATCACCACTAAACATCACCATCACCATGACCACTAAACATCACCATGACCACTACTACACTAACCACTTGGCATACATCCATCAAGTTAACCTACAGTACACTTCTTTACAGCAGCAACCATACCATAGACTCCTAGAGCTTGGTCTGTAATATATGTTGCCCTTCACACAGCGGATATCCGATAAACCTTTCTTGTGTGCTAGTTATACGTGTCGCGTGTTGTCCATTACAGTGTCACAAGAAACCACAGTACAAAACTGGAAGGCAGAACAAACACAGTACGAGTTTGCACCATGACACCTAGCCACACACACAGATGTGTGTGTGTGTGTGTGTGTGTGTGTGTGTGTGTGTGTGTGTGTGTGTGTGTGTGTGTGTGTGTGTGTGTGTGTGTGTGTGTGTGTGTAATAAGTAAGTATATTTTTTATATATGGATGTTCAAGTTATCCTTACTGAACCTCACTCTCACCCCTTTAAAAAAAAAACACCCACCAACCAACCCAGGCCACCCACTCACCCAACGTACACCACATTACCAACCATATCAATTACGGTACCCCACCCACCCACTCGTACCACCAACTCACTCACCGGGCCCATTCCCACCACTCAATAACGAACTCAACACCACAGTCCCACCCCCTAAATCACTCCACCAATCTACCTCACCTAATCACCCACCCTCAGACCCACCCCACCCACCCACTATCCACCACCCCACCCCGCCCTCCCCTGACCCATCCCACCCACCCCCTGAACCACCCCGTCCACCCACAGTACTCCACCCCATCCACCCACTGTACTCCACCCCACCCACCCCCTGAACCACCTCACCCACCCAGCCCGCCCATCCACTGTACTCCACATCCGCAGCCACATCAATCCAGCTAATTTCCCCTCAACACGCCACCTCTTGAGCATCACCTTCCACCAACCTACAGTCACGATCAATAGTCTCGTCCTACTGCCATTATTACAGCTTGAGAGGGCACAGAATGAAAATAGCTATGTTGATGCTAACAATAATATCAAAATACAATAAATACCTGAGTTATTATACGTATCAAATTCGTATCTTTCCAGCCCTACCTTCCTCTGTAATCTCCAATTTACTGGCATACGGTGGTGGTAGCAATGAAAGATGATATTAAATGTATGCAAACAAAGGACAAACTGAGTGAATTAAGTGAGTAAAACGATAAAATAGTAGCCCTATGAGAGATGAGGGAAGAATGAATGACTAGCCTACGGAACAACTTTCGTAATCTAGCTTCATTCAGTCAAGGTGGGGAATATTTTCATACTTAGACGAGGGGAAATAAGTTGAAATTGTAATCTTATATATCAGGCGAAGGGAAATAAGTTGAAATTTTAAAGTGGACCATGACTTTTGAGCGTGACTGTACCTTCACTTCCCGCTTGTTACCGTACCTCAAAATTATCATAATTGTTTAAGGGGAGACGAGTCGCTTTTCTAGACCACCTTCTCCCTCATCTTTAGACCCATTAGTTTGGCGATTTTATGAACTTTCGCCCCATTTTTGTCAATTTTAAGACCTTTCCTGTCAATTAGGTCTCGATGTTTTCCTGGCGAGCGATACCGAGCCTGTAATTTAAGAGGAATCGGCCTTCGGCCAGGACATTTTTCTACCGAAAAATTTACAAATTTATCTTGAAAGGGGGTCTAGGGGGTTTCATTTTAAGCTTGATGGAGGTCTAGCGAGGAAACTAGAAAAATAATAAATAAATAACAAAATTGACAAAAAGTGAAGGATCTCTTAAGTTATAGGACCGGCTATAAGGTAATGATTCGCCACCGCGGATAATTTTCATAAGTACAGTACAATTTCCTGTGACATCAATCATATTATTACGGTAACTACTCTTCCCTCATGTATTATTACGGTAACTACTCTTCCCTCATGTATTATTACGGTAACTACTCTTCCCTCATGTATTATTACGGTAACTACTCTTCCCTCATGTATTATTACGGTAACTACTCTTCCCTCATGTATTATTACGGTAACTACTCTTCCCTCATGTATTATTACGGTAACTACTCTTCCCTCATGTATTATTACGGTAACTACTCTTCCCTCATGTATTATTACGGTAACTACTCTTCCCTCATGTCAGGTTACAAAATTGCTCAACTTAAGTAGGCTACTTAACTCAAATTGAGCTTATCTACATTAAGATAAAAATATATTTATTTCATCTTTCATCTTCCTGCTTAATGGATGCAATTGTGAACTCCGCATTATTCAAATTGCAACATAATGTATTTGTTCAGTTCTTAAGTCTGAATCTGTATGGCCAAATGTTACCATACTGTTATTTCTATCTACATAGCTAATCTTTAACAAATGTTACCATACTGTTATTTCTATCTACATAGCTAATCTTTAACAAATGTTACCATACTGTTATTTCTATCTACATAGCTAATCTTTAACAAATGCCATGCCTAGCCACGCTGCTGTAACATAATTAATATTTATTAAATAAGTCAAAACCGAATTGAAATCTATAATATAAGCGGAATTTGATGGTGTTCATTCATATCATTAGTCATGCACAACTTGAGCAGTAAATGCACTGGTATGCTTCAAGTTACATATAATGAGCAACTAAGTGCATGGCAACCGTTTAATGCACTTGGTGTATTTATATGATTGCTGCGGGCTAATGGCTCTTTGAAGTGTGATTTATCAAACGATAAGTGTAATGGGTGGGAGGGGAGGGGGGTAGAAGTGGAGGTAGAATATGGGGGAAGGGTGGGAGGTAGGGAAAGGTGGAGGAGGGATGGAGGTGAAACATAGAGAGCATGGGGGGGTTGTGGGTTATGGAGGTGCATGTGAATGTTGTAAAAGGCCCAATACTAACATTAATCCTAGCCTTACAGAGAGGCAATTTATAAGCCATTCCAATTTAGTATACGCCAATCTTTTTTACATCGTGTGTGTGTGTGTGTGTGTGTGTGTGTGTGTGTGTGTGTGTGTGTGTGTGTGTGTGTGTGTGTGTGTGTGTGTGTGTGAAATACGAAGTGTATGTAATGAGAATGGCAGCAATAATCGAGACATGAAGAAAATGGATATAGGTATGCAGGATGATGTTATACAAGTCAAACAGCAATTGAGTAAAAATCAGAAAGAGTGGATAATTAAAAATAATATCAGAAACATGAGAGAAAGCTTAAAGATATATATATTTATCTGTTCAATAGCATAAATACACAACAAAGTAAGGTAACCACAAGAAATACAGGAAATGAGAGTGGGAGAAATAAGCAAACCTGTTCAATATTGTAAACATACAACACAATAGCCAAAAGGATAGAGTAACAGTGATTGATAAAGAAGGAACAGTAGCAATAAGCGAGGCGTGAGAAGGGTGGCGGTAGGTATGAAGGATGGGGGTTGAATCAGTGGGCGGTGGGGGTATTGGTGATGGTGGAGGGGGTGGGGGAGATGGTGGAGATGGGGGTGGGGGTGGTGGTGTTGGTGGTGGGTCGGAAGGGGTGGGGGTGATGCCAAAGGGGTAGGTAGTGGTAGGGGTGGGGGTGATGCCAAGGGGGTAGGTTGAACGGTAATGAGGTGGGGGTCAAAGGTCACCCGGCAAGGGCCCCACTTATGACCTCCCCCGGATAACAGGTGTGTGGGTGAAACAGCTCGGACCGCCCCCATCCCGTCCTGGTCCACTTTGTTTCATCCCGTTCCCTCCCATCCCACTTTAGTTCATCCCGTTCCCTTCCATCCCACTTTATGTCATCCCGTTCCCTCCCATCCCACTTTAGTTCATCCCGTTCCCTCCCATCCCACTTTATGTCATCCCGTTCCCTTCCATCCCACTTTATGTCATCCCGTTCCCTCCCATCCCACTTTATGTCATCCCGTTCCCTCCCATCCCACTTTATGTCATCCCGTTCCCTCCCATCCCACTTTATGTCATCCCGTTCCCTCCCATCCCACTTTATGTCATCCCGTTCCCTCCCATCCCACTTTATGTTATCCCGTTCCCTTCCATCCCACTTTATGTCATCCCGTTCCCTTCCATCCCACTTTATGTCATCCCGTTCCCTTCCATCCCACTTTATGTCATCCCGTTCCCTTCCATCCTACTTTAGTTCATCCCGTTCCCTTCCATCCCACTTTATGTCATCCCGTTCCCTTCCATCCTACTTTATTCCATCCCGTTCCCTTACATCCCACTTTATTGCATCCCGTTCCCTCGCATCCTACTTTATATCATCCCGTTCCCTTCCATCCCACTTTATGTCATCCCGTTCCCTTCCATCCTACTTTATTCCATCCCGTTCCCTTACATCCCACTTTATTGCATCCCGTTCCGTCCCATCCTACTTTATGTCATCCCGTTCCTTTCCATCCCACTTTATGTCATCCCGTTCCATCCCATCCTACTTTATTCCATCCCGTTCCCTTACATCCCAATTTATTGCATCCCGTTCCGTACCATCCCACTGTATGCCTTCCAGTTCCCTCCCATCCCACTGTATGCCTTCCCGTTCCCTGCCATCCCACTGTATGCCTTCCCGTTCCCTCCCATCCCACTGTATGCCTTCCCGTTTCGTCACGTCATCGTGCTGAAAAGGTTTATTATTTTGATGCCTACATAAATACCGAGCCTGCATTTATTTGGTATTACAATAACGAGGAGCAGCAGCTGGGTGTAAATAAGGGCGTTAATCCATACCCGGACAGGAATATTACCTAATAAGACTAATTATGTGGTTGGAGATAGAGTGGTACTCTCCTTGAGGGGTGAGGGTTAGCTCCTCTTGCCTGCAGGGGTGTCATGACTAAGGGCCCTTGTGGTACACCTTCACTAGCCTTCTCTAGCTTTGTATGTTACCCCTTTTTACATATATATTTAATTTTACCTATACTCGTCTCTTTATTTTTCCTTATATCATCAGTTTACCCGACTTTGTCACACTGTTTTCCCATTTGTACCCTCATTTTCCTCTGTGTCCCCCCTGGTCTACACTATCTTCAAAGTATCCTCTCCCTGTAGCCGTCGTCCCATTCTGTAGTGTCGTCCCACCTCCTTCACTATCCTCATATCTCACCCTTCTTGCCCCTCATGTCCAGCCTCTACTCCTCCTCCCCTGTGTATCCACTTCTACAACTCTAATTTCTCTTCCTTCTATCTTCTTCATTTCTCCCTTGTCTGCCCTTCCCTTCCTTTCCAGTCCCTCTCTACCTACCCTACCCATCCCCTCCCATACCTCTCCAGAACCTTGTTAAGCACGACACCACGCCAAGGTCTCCCTTCTAACAACCCTCAACTTGTCGGTATTGTTAAGTCTTAGTTTTATCCTTTTCCTTTGATTCGTTGTTTTCTATTTCAAGCTTTACCCCATTTTCCTTCTTTCTCGCTTCATATAGTCCTTTCCCGTTTTCCTTGTCATTGACTTTTATATTTTCTCCATTTTTGTTTTACTTTTGCACTTCCGGTCCACTATACCTACACTTTCTCCTCTATATACCCTTACTTGCATGTGTATTTGTGCACATGCGAGCTGTTTTCCTACCTCCCTTATTATCTTACCCATTTCCTATACAGTCGTTCCATCTTCAGTAGTCTCTTAATTTCTCCTCCGTCTATCCTCTTCACATCTCCCCTACCTCCCCTGCCCATCCCCTTCCACATCTCTCCAGCACCTTGTTAAGCTCGACACCACACCGAGATCTCCCTTTTAAGAACCCTTACCTTGTCTGTCTTGTCACTTGTTAACTTTATATTCCTTACATTAATCATGTCTTTGTTTTCCCATTTATTATCCCAGATTTTCCTCTCTGTTATTCCGTTTTTCGTTGCCTTCCATCTTAATATTTCTTATATTCTTTCAGATTCCTGCTTGTTCTTATTTTCCTTTACCTTATGTATTTCTCCAGCGCCTTGTTATGCTTAGCTGAGGTCTCCCTATAAGGCACCTTCATCCTGTCTGACTTGTCAATTGCTTGTTTTTATTGTCTTCCTTTGGTTTTTAGTCTTAACTATTTTCATGTTTCGTTCCTTACCTAACATTTTAATACCCTACTTTTTCAATGCTCCGTTCCCCCTTCCCCCGTTTTTTCTTCCACCCTTCTTCTCCTATACCTTCTGGCTATTTTACTTGACATACCCATCCTTCTATCCTACTTAATGTGTGTATCCTACTCCTCTTAACCTTATCAATACGTTGCAAACAAATTCACTTTTCCCAACATTTCCGATTAACTCATCATAATCATTTTTCCTCCGTTTCTTCTGCATTCCCTATTCCGTCCATCAATGTATTTCTGATTCTACTTACCCCTGACAGCCTCCCTTTCTCGTAGACCAATCGAACATAGTACCATAATAAATGCCTGTCGCCCTCTACTAATCATTTGTCCATCCTTCCCTAATCATTTGTCCATCCTTCCCCATTTACCCATAACCACCCCCCACCATTATCTCATGTCCCTGTACCCATAACCATCCCTCACCAATATCTTACGTCCCTGTCGTTCCAAATCTATGAAAAGATAAACGAGAGGTGATGAGAACTGGGAAGAACTTTTTCAGGGATCGGGCAGAATCGAGGTACAGGTGGCGAAACAGAAAACGGTGTAAGTGACTTGGTAAGGCGTATGTCATAATGTATAAATGCCGCGTTGAACAAATATAACATACACAAAATCGAGAGACAGTCAGTAAGTTTTGAACCAACACATCAATAAGTTCCAAGACCAGTTTTTTACCTCCACCATACCCCTTTTTAACAAGGTGGTTAAGACGGACCGAAGGAGTAGACACGAACACAAAATAGTAGGTAGGCTTTATGCTTACATACTGAAGGCCGTGGTAGGGAACTCAGGTGTATGGTTTAGGCTTCCACGTGGTTAGAAGAGGTGGACAATAGTATACAAGGAAGAACAAATCAAAACGTAAGGGGAAAAAATACAAGCAGTACCCTATGGTTCAGTTTCTAGAATGTTATTCAGTGTTCTCTGAGTCGGTTTCCTCTTCTCTGCAACACCCCAATATTTTTCTGGGAGCAAACCAAACCCGTCTCCCCAACCCAGAGTTCACCAATTACCGGTAGAGACCAGCCTTGAAACCCCAGCTCACTATAGCATCATAAACCTTCACCACCTGACCCACACATCAGTTACAGGCTAAGTGGTACACTAGCCACTCTCCCAGTCGTAAACTTTGATTTTACAAGCCTACCCGGACTACTAGGTTTGTAAAACGAGAATCAACACTGCTACTCAAGATGTAAAATTAAAATCTGCACTGCATGTAGCATGTAGCAGTCCTAAATTCAACTTATCTATATTGAGGTATTACCTTTGGAAATATTTGCAGAATGTGGAGATCATAGTGATGATGATAGTGTACGAAGAAAGGATATAATGGAAAGTATTGCCCTATAAAATAGGGGGGAAAATAGATTAATTTGTAAAATATATAGAATAACATTTCCCAAAACAAAAATGCAAACAGTTTACTTTTAATAAGAAGTTATAACAAATAATATACACACTAAAATATCTAAAATTAATTTTTTTTTTTTTTTTATAGTGTATACATACCCCGGGACTCCCATAGGTGCCGGCACATCGATGGTCTGGGAGGGTTTGCGTTCTTTGCGGTCAGTGGACATGTCGGCCAGCTTGGCGAAGTCGGTGTCTTGGTCGGCTAGTCGGGCCGACTTGCGGGACTCCAGTAGGCGAATATCCTCAATACGTTTCTTTACGTCTTGTCGTACACCAGTCTGATGGAGAGATAAAGAAAGGAATTAGTATTTTATTACCGGTACTAACTCTTAAGTATAATAATATAGTTTAATGAATTGCCCACGTGCCCGTTGTAAAGAGATAAATTATATGACATATTACCCATATATATGTGTAGTATTCAATGCATAGTATTTGTTACTAGCTAACTACATGCGTTTGTTGAAAAAATATGGCATTGGTATTCTATATATTCCATGAATATTTGTGTACGGTAAATAATAGTTCGTGGCTCTGTGTGTGTGTGTGTGTGTGTGTGTGTTTGTGTGTGTGTGTGTGTGTACAAACAACTCAAGACACATAAATAACTCCGATAACAAGATGTAAATAAGCCTCATCTAACTTTCATGAACACCTCCGCCCCCCGAACTAAAAGGGTATACGAACACATAAAACACCCCTTTTAAACCAGCAGATATTCTGAGCACGCTGCATGTAACCCTTTCAGTATCCCACGGCGCATTCCTGCACTTTATTCTAGATATTATTACACAATTATATTAAGTCTAGATACTATTTTCGGGGGGTGGAAGGGTTTTAATTGGGATTGAGTTTACCCTTTCACATGTTATAGGTCCCTCCCAAGATAAGATACAATTGTCTAGCGTTACCATGAGTAAAAGAAAAAAGGCATGTTACTGAAAGTGTTAAAAAAGTGTTCCTTCACATACCGTGTTTGTTAGTGTCGGAGTTGACTGAGTGAGGGAGGAGCCTTTGATATCAAGATGAGAGAGAGGGGAGGGCTCAAATTTGCTCACTATGGGTGGTCATCTCTGTTCTAATAGCGGCCATGTTGAATACCCTTGTACATAATGTAGTGATCACAGTTAGCCTTATGGTTTTGTCATCAGACTTATTTTTTACAAGATTTCTCTATGCATGCGTGATAATTTGTTGTAATTATATCTATCTCCCTTATAATTCAGCCTTCAGAAATCACTATTATAGTATATTGTACACTCGGACACCGTAGTTTCTAGCCCATCATAATAATTGGTGGTCTCCCTATGTTTGTCTTTATGCAATTATAACTTTCTGGATACATTTTAGGATAGAACTTGCTTTTCATTAAATAGTATATATTATAGTGTTGTTATTGATGGATAGAAAATAATCTTCATAAATTATTTTCATATTTATACTTCCATAATTAAAAATAGATGACGTCCACGAATATTTTTAAGTGGGATAGAGACTATGGTGTCCGTGTGTACCTAAACAATGTGAAAGGTATATTTTATGTACAGATGGTAGATGGTATGTTTCACGTAATGCAAAATACTTGAATGAATATCTAGGTTCACACAATTATAATACTCTTAAATCGTTATACATGATTTAACATTGCAAGGTTTACGACATGGCACGCGGTAAAGTCCAACCTAACACCACTAATCGATCTAGTTACATAATAGTTTAGGTGCAGTACACAATATGGCAGCTACTGTAAACAATATGGTAAAAAACTGCTCATAGATAGCTTTCCATCCGGGCTAGCCAGTCTTTATACTCTTTACTGTATCCCCTTTAAATTCCAGGAATTATTCTACTGTGTAAACAGGGAGATACGCCCCCCATTCCTCCCTCTCACTCTCTTCTCTTTATTTATTTTCTTTCGACCTTTCCTACTCACACTCTCTCTCTCTCTCTCTCTCTCTCTCTCTCTCTCTCTCTCTCTCTCTCTCTCTCTCTCTCTCTCTCTCTCTCGTTACAGCATCGTTCATTTAAATCCATTCTAAAAAAATTGGTTAAAAACTATATTTTCAGAATTATTCGTAGTTTAAGTTAAAGAAATACGTTTAAACACACACACACACAAGTTATTTTGCAAGCTCAGATTACTACGCGTAAGGATAAAGCCTGTACATGTGGACAGCCTAGTAAAGTTAGAACAAACTATATCTTACACATCCCCACCACCTAGCGAGTCGCGACCTTCAACTCCAACCCAAACACCTCCCAATCAGCAACTGGAACCCCTCCTCTCTCAATCTCCATTTCATCAACTACGGTACCAGTACCTGACCCAACCAGCGATCTTGATGACCCAACCTAAAATCTAAATGACCTAACCACCACGACCCTCCCTACTTACCAGTCTCCAGTACAACTCTCGTCTCTCTCCCTTAAGGGGAGTGACCTACTTTAGTTCTCTCCTTTTCTCTTTCTCTGGCTTGTATCCATTCAACCCCATTCAGCCTACTGTTTTAAAACGTTTATCCCCATCCAGGTGTCAATTTCTTCCTGGCGAGCGATAGCGAGCCAGCATTGAATGGGGAATCCGGCTTCGCCGGAGAAATTTGTCTATCGAAAAATTTACAAATTTAGCCTGCTGTCAAAAACATTATAACAAATATGCTGGCTCGCCACCGCTCGCCAGAAAAGAAAATCGACACCTGGATGGGGATAAACGTCTTAAGACAGTAGGCTGAATGGATACAACCCAGAGAGGGGGGGGGGGAGAGAGAGAGTGAAAAAACCGAGATGGGCCCCTTTAAAGTGCTTCAAACTCCATCACAGCCACTTCGATCTTTCTAACAACCTTTCCTTTGTAAGCTTGGATCGTTGCGACACTCACCTTCTCCACAAATTCTCTCATAATGAAGGTAGGGGAATCACGGTGCTAGGATGGGATTAGTATAGGACCAAGAAAGTCAAGTTTTCCATTAACCCCTATTGTACCGTCGACATTTTTTAAATCTTATTCTAGCTATAGTTAGACGATTTTGGGCAGTTTAAGAAGGATCTATGGTAGTAAAAAGGCTTAAGTGAGATAGTTCGAAGCCTGATAATTGCTGGAGGCCCTTTTAAAACTAAAAAAAATCGTCTAATATTAGCCAGAAAAAAGTTAAAAGGACGCCGCCGGTACAGGAGTTAAATGTTGAAATTAGTTTTCAGATAGCATGCCTCTTCTATGGCATTGTTTATCCAAAGTTTAAGAATATTCCTATACCCTCAATCCACCCCTTCCCTACCGGTACCCTAACTTCTCTTTAGTCACCCCTTCTATAATAACATTTGCTTATTCTTCCAATCACAACTTTCCATCAAAACTTCTCCCACTCTAACCTGCCCCTCTAAATGTTCAGTCTGAGTGTTTTGAAGTTGTATATTATGATAATTTGCGTCCGCTTGATGATTAAACATACAATTCAATTATATTTAAATTCTCCAAACTCACCCTTCCATTCCTACTCCACAGTACCCCCTTCCATCCCTACCTCTCCCAAACCTCCTCCTCCCCCCCCCCCCCCCCGAGTCATCCCTTCCATGCCAATCTCCCCCCCCCCCCCCCACCCCCACCACCACCACCTTGCCCCCCGTGGAGAAACATTACACTGGTCTCCCATTAACATGTCCACCTTTAGAGTGCCTCTCGTTCACGGCTCCGCACAGAAGGACTCACCTACAATACCTTCACATTCTTTATAACATGGCATTCTTGTTTTTATTAATACACTTTTTAATCCCCACACAGAAGCTTCACCACAAAGGTTCAACCCTTTAATTAATTATTATTCCTTTTACACTTAATTACAAACAAATATGAAAGTACTATGCATTTGCATCAAATTATTAAGTTTTCATAAATTACACCATATTTCCATACACAATCTTCGTATGGAAAACAGGGTCAAAGTAGTGTGTCCTAATTAACACTATGATGTTAAAAAAACAAAAAAAGTTTGAGTCCTCTCGTAGTCAAAGGGTTAAAACCATATGAATAAAAGAATTACCACATGTTGGACCTCATGTTGGTAAATGATTAAGTAGAACACACTTGGCTTGATTGACTTAGTACAGATTGGACATACTTTACTTGGCTATCAAACACACACCAGAATATTTTCAGGGAACTAGACAAACTAACACCCAAGAGTTCATGCAACGGTAAAGTCTGTGATCCAAATATTTAAGTCGTAAATTTGCTCGTTGACTCCATAAGACAGTAATGTGTAGAGACAAATAAAAAATATCCAGCCTGCGATAACAACATAATGAAGCTCACTGCCTCGCCCTGCTAGGCTTAAGCATGTCTGAAAATATCACACTTGTGTTCCCGAATTGGTGAACTCACCTGAGTTCACCAACTACATCAATTCATATGAATTCAAGTGCACTGGTATTTATGAAATCACTTGAAAACTCGTGAATTATTGAACAAATTGCTTGTAATCGGGGGGAGAAAAAAATTATATATATACCGGTATATATATATATATATATATATATATATATATAAAGGGAGCCTATGCTGTATAAATAACCTTATACCAAAAACCGTCCCTAGTCAAAGCCTGAGGAAATACAGTGGCCTACTATATCACTAAGTATAGAATGTCGAGTTTTAGAGTTGTAACACGATATGTGAATGTGAGTCTACTATTGGTGGCCTAGTGAGTGAATAAAAGGCCCCATACTATACGGCAGCAGTTTACCCCATCCTATACAGAACCAGTCACACCACAGTTTTTTCTGGCGATTTTCGATCGGTATCTTTATTTCTGGTAGCATTTCGAGGCCGGTTCCCATCGGTATTAACAACTATACTGATGCTAGATTGCTGTAGTTACCGGTATCTCAAATCTTAAAACGCATGTATTCAGAGTTGCCGAGACGAACGCTCAGGAATGTGACTTTCACAATATTGGCTACACTTCACAGGCACAATGTACTCCATACTATTGACAAGTAATCACATTAAGCAAGTAAACTAACATTGCCTGTTTATACTTTCTGTTTAAGAAAGAGCTCTCGTATTCCCGGTATTAGCCTATATCTTATTACAAATGTATATGTGCATAACATATTCTAAACAAGGGCTCAACAACTAATAGTTTCTTACCAGTTATGACATTCCACAGCAAGAGATACACCAAATCACACTGCTTATTGTCCATGTTACATATTTCCTGACGATAATACTGAGCATTTTCACAGCCCACCACGGTTAATAAGGTTGTGGTAATAATTGAGGTAAGGAATAATATGTGTGGAGTTGGAAATTAGCAAAACTATTACACGAAAATACTGCCTGGCTGCCAGAAACAAGGCCTAGTACTCAAGGCGGCGGGCAGTTTCCCGCCAAAAATGTATGTGACTCACAGCTCTTATATATCACCACACGTATACTTTGTTGATACAACAACGCCTTTATTTTGTCAAAATGAATTCCAATAATTTATAAAGAAGAAGGTTCATGAAATATAACCTGAAAAAGATGCTTGAAAAGTTTCATATATATAAATGAAGGTAATAGAAGTATCCGGCAACTCTAATTATAAATTATTGCCTCGTTTTCTAGAAACATTGCAAGGGTAAAAATTTAGTTTTAGCATTATATCAAGGTAAAAATTGAGTTTTAACATTATATCAACAAATATTAAGTATTTAGTGAACTTAATGTATATGTGTATAGGCTGCACCAGTTCATAAAGAACAAATATGGTATATAGTCAGTATTTCTTTAGTTATTCAACACCATGGCTTTACAGTCAATGCCTGTAATTTAAAATAGAGATTATCTGTATTTTAAGTTAACTGTGAATTGTCTGTTGATAAATACAGAGAAAACATGTAAACAAACATATATTTGTTTACAGTGGTTGGCATGTAATGCCGAAAGCTAACCTTAGATTCAATAAAATGTTAGACCTATAGAATATAACCAAGTCGCTGCCCCCCACGCACACACACGCACGCACAAACACAACCCAAGAACAAAAAAACTATGTGAAACGGTCAACCACCAAAGCATGCTTATAGGCTATTACAACTTCCTTATACCTAGTTAAATATGGGATCGACCCTGTTTCGCATATGCTAAGGAGTACATATGCCTATGTATCTACAGACCTATAGAATCCAACCAAGACCCCTCTTGAGGAACAAGCTATATGTGAGACTGTCAGCCACCCACAACAACATGCTTTCAATTCCCGTCACTCTCCATCTTCGTCTGTGTCACTACTGGCCATTCACACCGGGGGGAGGAGAAAACAGATGGCCTCCCTCAATATCACCCTAGTCTCACACATCTGGGAAGGGTGTGGCCGATCTCATAATCATCGATAACAAAGGATATGGCGACCACAACTGTACCAGAATATAATAGCTTGCATTAATGAACGAAATCTACATAAATTATTTGTTACCGGTATCTCAGGGATCGGCGATTTATAAGTTCTCTTTCATAAATCAACAGCCAGTATCTTAGTCTTCCTTCACTATGAGATGGGCTAATGCATTTCCCACGTCTTAAAAATTGTGGCCGTCAGTGAAACTATTATGCCATATCAAGAGAAGACTGAAGACAGGATGAGAAAGGAGAAAAACACGAATGAACTATGATATTAAAAAGCATAAAGATAGCCATGAAAGGTTGGTAGGTGATAAAGAAGGCGAAGGCTAGAGAGAGAGAGAGTGTGTGTGTGTGTGTGTGTGTGTGTGTGTGTGTGTGTGTGTGTGTGTGTGTGTGTGTGTGTGTGTGTGTGTGTGTGGGTGTGTGTGTGTGTGTGTGAGAGAGAGAGAGAGAGAGAAGAGAGCAAATAGTACGAGATTACACAGCGCCCTACATCCTCCGACTCTCACACACATACACACATCTCTAAACGTCAGCAGAGCCACACCTTAGTGCCAGGGTGCCATTATAGGGGCGTCAAGTCGTCCCCCACACTTATGACATTATGGTGGCACTCTTCCCTAGCCTGTCGTGGATCACAAATTTGGGGGTTAGTCCATCTGGTGCTGCCCATTTCATTCAACAGTCACGTCAGAGGAAAATAGGAAAGGGAGAGGAGAGAAGAAAGGAGATGAGAAGAGAAGAGAAGAAAATAGAGGAGAGGAGTGAAGAGAAATAAAGGATAAACACGTAAAGTGTGTAAGACTAGATAGCGACCTACATCCTCTCTCCCACATACACATGTCTGTTATCAGTAGCAGAGCCACACAGGCTTAGTGCCAGAGTGCCATTCTAGAGGCGTCAAGTCATCTGGCATACTTATGATATTATGGTGCCACTCTTCCCTCACTTGTCCTGTGCCACATTATTTAGTACGATACACTCTCGAGGTGGGGCAGTTGGTACCTAAATATGGCAATACGGATATAAGCAACTTATTCCTAATTACTTTAAACCATCCCATATCTGATATAAACAATTTACAACTCTATGAAATTAAAGAACATAAACAAATATGAGTGGTGATATGAGTGGTGCCGAGTGGTTAAATACAGCAGACTCTTTATAGCATTTATTCCAGGTTAATGGTTTGGCAATTGTACGAATGGCGAGAACTCAGTTTCATAAAAAAGATGCCATCGGGACTAGAGATGTTGTGTTATTCAATCTGGTGCTAGCCATTTCATTCAGCAGGGACAGTCGTGTCACTCCAGCTATGTCAAGTCTGGCATTATATTAAATTCAACTGGGGCTACCAATTCATAGTCGACGGTTGCATTCGGGGTAGGCTACATTATCTTTACACATAATATGCACAATATCCGTTCCATCATATTTGGTTGACTATATAGCTAGCATCATAAGTTTGCATACATATATAAAACTTGTATTTCGTATTAATGTCACAACTTTCATATCATATTACGTTTCCTTATTTCAGCTTCAGTACCATCTGACTCACATTCTGCCTAAAAAGGGCGTCAGGGAATTAATATCAGTATGAGGACGCCGTTTTACATTATATCCTGGCTAACCTTTGACGTTTTATTCAGCCTAGGAAGTATCTGTGTAGATAGTATTTACCCCTTTAATTTCCAGCAATCCTTCCCAAATTAAATAATATCACTTAATGATGTACCTGGAATCATATATATAGGCGTCATCGTAAACTGAAAGGGTTAAAAATCTCCGTTATCTCTCATTAGCCTTAAGGGAAGGCTTGGGATTTTCTGAACCCCCTTCTCCCTCATGTTTAGCTCCATTACTTTGGGGGTTATAAGACTTTTTGTGTCATTTAGGTTGTCATTTTTGTTTCTGCTAGCCAGTAATTTAGGAGGAACCGGCCTTCGGCTCGAACAATTTGTTTACCGAATAATGTACAAATTAACCTCGAACGGGGGTCTTGGGAGTATGTTATAAAGTTTGATAATAGGTCTTGGGAGGAATCTAAAAACAAATCAATAAATAGATAAACAAACTAATTAATAAATACAAAGCTCCCCCTTAAAGTTATCCTAGAATGGTATTGATGTCACGCATGGCTTTTGTGTTTAGATTCACTCAATGTTTACAGCGGGGTGCTAGAATAACTTGGCCCCGTTCTTGGTCGTCAGTTCTTGGCATCCGACTTCATACGCTCTTTACTGGTATTTGTATTGTCTTCGTATTATTGTTGTTCCTTTTGTTGGCTATTTTGTTCATTAATGGTCAAACTAACTTGTATTTTTCTTTTATTAATAGGCCTACCGGTAATGCGTTTTATTTTGTTATATATATATTTTGTTTTGTTTTTTCAATTAACGGTCGATCTTCTTCGTTGATCGTTTCTCTGTTATTTCCCCTTTTTACTTGTATAGTATTAATACTATATAATTGTATATGTCTTTATTGTCTTGCCTTCCTCTCATTTATTAACTATTTGTTTTCTCCTTTCTCCCTCTCCTGTTTGTGTGTTCTTCTTCTACACCCTCTTCTTCATTATACTTCAACATCCAACCCTAGATGTCTTGTCCAGTTAGCAGCATGGAGGAGGAGGAGGGCAAGGCAATGACGCGGCACATATCCATTCTTAAGAGTCTAGACACCTCGCATTATTAACAAAGAACATTTCTAGTCTAAAACAATATAGTAGCTAACTATAGTGTACCCGGATACAAAACTGCAAGGCTAAATACAGATTTTCGTGGCACTTTAAACTATAAGTCGGCAAGACTAATACAGTATGAAATGCTCATAGCCGCGTACGGCCCAGAACTTCACTATTAAGAATGTTTCTTATGGGTCAGAGAGGTCCATCTCTAACTAAAGTCGTCAGGTAAATAGAAGTGGAATCAACGTAGCTCTAACTGCCACACAGTATACGGCATTGCCTTGTGCCAAACAAATTATGTAATACTGGAAAATGATGACGTTCTGAAGCTTTATCAGATAATTCATAATAAATGATGTCCAAATGAAGACTATTTTGCAACTCCTTATATGCATATGTACCTTACTTAGTCGAAATATATTGATAACGCCAACTCATAATTAAGCAACAAAGAACTCTATTATCAAACCGCTCGATATGTTTAATTTGGCAGCTGTTCTGGAGATGGTCCGTTAGGTGAGCATTATATATGACTCCGGTACCGGTGACTGTCACAAAGAACTGTATAAGGCACAAGGGAACAATGAGCGACAAGAATCACTTACAAAACCAATTCACCACGGTTCACTGGACTCATGTAGAGAGCCTGTAGTAAGAGAAACCGACTTTTGTATTTATATTTATTCATTTTAGTGTTCATATTTTATTATTATTATTATTTTTATATATGTTTATTTTTATTTTTATTTTTATTTTTGTTTGCAGTAACTACCAAACATCAGTGTGATATGTTAGCTTTGAATCTTTTGACCATGTAGGATTCAGATCCAAAAATCGAACCATATATCCTTTACCAGTAGTAAATTCAGGGACATATGCTGATACAGCACGTAGCCAAGGCGCTCATCTCCGTCTCATTGCCCTTTAGAGCCTGCGGTTATTGACCTAATACAGGGGCTACGGTACTGCATTTGTGTGGGTTACCACAGTTTACTTCCCTAGAACAGACGTCACAACTGTCCACTATTACTAGGTACCTAATTCGCTGCTTAGGTGAACAGAGGCATTGGGTGTTAGGAAACTGCCAATCCGTCTCGGTCTGCCTGGGAATCGACCCCAGGACCTCTTGGTTGTGAACTGAGCGTGTTAACCACTGCATCACTGGTCGTCCTGTATTACCAAATGATTATCTATGGGTCGGGACATGCCGGTACTTGAGTCTAGAGGCTAATGACACCAGTGTGACACCATTATGGCTGAGGCTGAACAATCTTTATTACCATAGGGTTTGTAGACTGTAGTAGTGGGGATGATCCGTCATGAAGAAATATTTTTAGGATATTGAGTACCCACCCACGGGAACATCATTTTAGAGGAGTTTCATATAGATAATACAAGCTTCTATAACGTTTTGAATACCGTAAGTTGAAAACATATTAATATAAATACCCACAATATTTCCAAGGAAAACATTCACATATTTAAAATATTATACAGTATATAAAGTTTAGAAACCTTTTGAATTATAAACTCAAATGAAATGTATCAATTTGGCATAGTAGTACACATCCACAATTGTTAAGGGTGGTTCATAGTGACAAATTCAGTCCAATTGTGCCATTGTCCAGCTTCTTGCTTACTGAAAGGTTTCTACATTGTGACGTGGCGATACATCTTACTCCAAACTTCTATAAGGAGAATTGTGACACCGCAGATTGTTGAGGGATGAACTTGACTTACCCCAAGTAATGTAGTCAAGTATTAATGCATAGATAATGCTCGAGGCTTCTGCGCTTTAAAGGTACATTGGAAATTATATTCCGGGAAAGCCTCGGACAAATATAATTATCGAGTTGGCATTACTAACATTATCTGTGTTTAAAATTACAGTAACGAACTGAAATATTGCACGCCTTGTAAAACAAATCACTTAAATAAGCTAAATTTATATAAACAAGTGCTAGCTAAAAAATAAAGAAAACCGAAAGATAAAAAATGTACCGGAATATATGTTTCATATATTTTTTATCATCGCGACCTAATAGAGGCAATTCTTATTTAGTTAGTTGTATAAAGCCCATATACAGCATAAGGCAAGGTAAACAACATGGCGGGTACACAACACAGGCTATAAATCAGTTGTCCAGTACACGCTCCCGGTGACAATGATCAGACAGGCCTATTTAAAAGCACAATACCTTTTGAGAGGCTGCGGGAACAATAGGGATCTGTCTTTACCGGGGGAGCGCTCGCGAATTAGGAACACCTTTTTTACAATCGCTGGTGACAAAGGAGTGACAATCGGGTGGGGGGGGGGGGAGAGGAGGAGGATGCTCTCTCTCTCTCTCTCTCCCCCTCCATAGGCACCTGTCCCATATTTCATCTCCCCCCCCCCCCCCCCCACCGCAGGAGACCATGTTCAGATACTCAACCAATGAATTACACCTCTCGCATGGACTCCTAACTTCACATTATCACATTTTAGTCACGATCTACCTATTTATCCCACCAAACAAATGCCGACTTCAGACAAGGATAATACATAGATCACGTGAACAATTGAATGCCCAACGTGAGGCAATGTGAGCGGATATATAGCCTACAATATATATATACACACATATATATATATATCTATATATATACATATATATATATATATATATATATATATATATATATATATATATATATATATATATATATATATATATATATATATACCGGTACTGTATATATATAATACCAATCATCTAACAATCTTCTAAATCATTAATCCCTATAATGTTTTTAAGAGTTAAAAGTGTAAGCCTTAAAATATGTTACCGGCCATTACTACCAAGTTCACGACATAATGAAGGACATTACTTCAGAGTGAATGAGAGAGAGAGAGAGAGAGAGAGAGAGAGAGAGAGAGAGAGAGAGAGAGAGAGAGAGAGAGAGAGAGAGAGAGAGAAATGAGAAAGAGAGAGAGAAGCGCTGAAAGATATCTACTTTTTCGAATCCCGGTGGATCATATATACTTTAATTAATTTCATTGGGGGTGTGGTGGTGAGATTAATAAAAATAATATTATGTTATAGACTGAATTTTGAATGACAAACATACAAGAATCCGATGAAATACTGCACAATTATACATACATACATACCTGTAAATAATATATATATATATTTATATAACGTTAACATAATAGTGCAAAACTTTAAATACTACATACTACGAACATGTCAATTTGTTGTTCCATCTCCTCTAAATTGTTGCACTCAAATTCCGCGGGTCTCTGCACAAGCGACCCAAGAGTTTTTGTCCTGTGTGTGGCACTTCTGGTTCTGACAATCTCTCGACAGCCAACCAGAAACACACCCTTTAAAATCCCTCTGTGTTGCTTAGTCTATATACAATGTATTTACTCAAAACACAAAATATACCTAATTTATTATTGGTATTTATTCACTAATATATAATATTGTAACCCTTTCAACCACATGCCACCTTATGTGTGTATGATTCTAGTACCACCATATGATTTGATTCGATTTAGACTGGATGATATAGAGCTAGATGGTCAAATAAGATACCGTATTATTTAATACGGTAGAGACAGATTGAGGAATGAAGAGATACGTAGGAGAGTGGGGCAGCAAGAACATTTGTCAGCCAGAGTGGACAGAAGGGTGCTGAGCTGGTATGGTCATGTTGAACTAATGGGAGATGAAAGGCTTACAAAGAGAATATGTGAGTCAGGTACAAGGGGAGATAGAAGGGCAGGAAGACCCCCATTGAGATGGAGAGACTGTGTAAGAAAGGCTTTGGATGATAGAGGAATGACTATAGATCAGGCAGGGGAAGTGGTGGTGGACAGGAGTGAATGGAGAATGCTTGTGAATAGTTGAGTGAACACGTGGTCATTTGGAGTAAGGGGTCGGGCGCAAGTTGGACTAGATAATAGTCCATCAGGTGCCTGGCCCGGGGAGACGATTAATATGAAGGGTGTGCCTGGAAGTGTGGTGGGAGGGCTTGTGGCTTTGGCTCCGCTGCATGTCTGCCTGCCGAGATCGGAGCCTCTCCGGGTGGTCAGGGGCCGGGGGAGTGCTGGAGCGACCTTGGTAACCCTGGTCTCTGGGTCTTCTCCTGGGTGACCTGGATGTGTGAGAGTTTGTGTTTTTTATCTGTGTTTATTTTTTGTTTTATGTTGTTTTTGTTTTCCCTGTTCTTGCTCTGTCTTGAGTCGGTTACCCCCAAAATGGGGATTGGGCCTGAGCATATAGATAGATAGATAGATTATTTAAATATACAGTTCCTAGGTTGTAGCTGAATAAAATCGTGCGTGGTAGGCGTCATCTGACTGAAAAGGATAATGTTTTTTTGTCCACATTTCACTTATAAAATTATTAATAGTCAAATAATATCACCTTGAGGAACTTCCTTGGGTCAATAAAATCGTCTGATAGTCCTAGCTAAAACTAAATAATCAATAAATATTCAAATTTGTAAGGTATTACTTTCCTCTTATATGAACAGATAAATGTTAAAGCTACCACAATACTGCAAATCCTCCATTATATTTTTCAATGTTGCCAATGATCCATTTATGTTCATTGTTGTTAATTATACCAATACGACTTAAACCATTCAAACTACCAAAAAACTATGAGCTTCTGGTAAAACAGGTCCTCTCAAAAACACGTTGATAAAACATATAAATAATTATTTCAGAACAATAATATATTTTACTATAGGTGGCCTTCGGCTTATGTAGAATCTCAAAAAGTGTCAGTTTCAGAAATTTCTAAATTAACTACTGTAAGCATTTCTAACTACCAACCAGCAGACGAGGGACCAACCCGAGCTCTGGTTACCAAATAGAAGCCCCCCCACAAAGAATCCAATCAAATTTTGGAAACGTGGTGCGGCTACTGTTGCATCTTTCCAAGGTAGAACGCTGCGTAGTTGACTCACGGCCAGCGTACTGCGTCACACAGAGAGAGAGAGAGAGAGAGAGAGAGAATACTCTCCTTAATCAATAGTACTGCAACAAGCGCTGAGAAAAAAATTTATAACAAATTTACGATCTCAAATATACAAATATATTTTTTAACTGTTGGGTATTTCATCAAAAGACCGTTTTTTTTTCAGCCGTCCCGTAATGTCCTCTTCCTTATTCATTCCTCTTACCTCATCTCATTCCCTTCAACTTGGGAACTAAAAACTCGCATCGATCACCAGTTCTCTCTCTCTCTCTCTCTCTCTCTCTCTCTCTTACACACACACACACACACACACACACAGTAATAATTAGGATTATAAATGTTTTTAAATTTATATAAATTCAATACTCTCCACCATGCATGTAACATTATGGATTACACGTACACACATACACATTATTATATATACCCTGTGTGTGTGTATGTGTTTGAAATACAGAGAGAGAGAGAGAGAGAGTGTGTGTGTTATAAAAACAAACAAAGAAACGTATGATAGGTGTATGGCGGAAAATAAATGTGAGAACCATCTACGAAGCCATAATACAACAACATGAATTATGACGGCAGATGTAAGAGGAAATGGATGGAACGTTGGGGGCAGTAGAAGGGGGGGGGGCGATTTGAGTGTGTAGTTGCTAGGAGGATAGGGTGCGGTATGGGGGCTGTGAAGGGGGGGGGGGGGGGAGATAAAGAAAGAAGGCGGGACACCAAGAGACACTTGATAAATATGTCGCTGGAATATACCGGTATATAAACAAAACTACTACGCAGTTTTCCAGTTAACTAGAAAGGCTTTGGTATTATAAAACTGTAAAACGCACAAGCACGCGTGGGCATACAAGCAAAACTCTAATTACACTAAGGTTTAACATCATAGTGATTTAATATCTCACAGTCACTTATTCAATTCCATAGATAAAGGTACCCGGAAGTAGAACTAGGGAGGAGTAACTCGTGCACAATAAAGTAAAACTATAAAAACAAGTGTAATATGCTAGAAAGGCTATTTTCAGACAGCCTTATGCAACATACGGGCAACTATGGAGATCTTTTCAAGTAGCAAGTTACAGCCACTGTCAAGAACATGGCTATGGGCAAAGCTAGTGCAATACCAATTAATATCATAACTAGGGCAAAAGAGTTATTTAATAAGCAAACCCCCACGCTGAATGCTGCCTCCCGACTGTATTTCCCGTATCACAGCGGCCTCGCCCCCTCCCACTACTCCTCCCAGAGAACGGATTGCCATCTCTCGCCAGCGGACCCCCCGACCTTGTGACGTCACACAATAACAAACCCCCCACTTCCCTGCGGCCACATCTCCGCGCGCTGGTGCCACATCCACCCAAACAAAGGACAAGGGGAGTGAACTTCGCTGTTGCTCTAGTAATGATATTATTTGGTATTACGCTAGTCAATATTATACCATATACATTGATGTGCATATGTAGAGCTATAAAGTCATTAGGGATATTTAAATCTTGCTACATTCATTACATTCAGTAACGAATTATGCATACATTTAACTTGCGATATTAATTAGCACAGTAAAGCATTAATGTCCATGACTATATTACTGCCTATAAGCGCAGCATAAATTAAACAAGCTATGGAATCTTTTGTTACAAGGACACAAATATTCAATTCAAACCTAAATTTTAATCAATAGTACAATATATTATACTTTAGATTATAATAAAGTTGCTATATCTTATTGCATGCAGTGTAAAACAAATCACTCAAATAAGCTAAATTTACATAAACAAATGTTAGCTAAAAGATAATGCAGTAGACAGAAATTGTACATATATGTTTTTAAATAATCCCGACCTAATCCTGCTACATGTAAAACGTGTTCAAGCTACACAAAGTTCAAAGATCAGAAAACTTGCATAGATAGTAAAAAAAAACGAAAAATACCTTAAGCAACATGGCTAATAATGGAAGTATGGACGTAAACATCATTAATCTGGAATCAGGCGTGGTGAAAATGGCTTAGTTCACAAATAGGAAGCTGTTAACATCTGGTTGCTATACAGGAACCAAAGCTGTACAACTCTCACTCTCACTCACTCTCTCTGTCTCTCTCTCTCACGTGAGGTTACTGAACTTGGGTACGCGACAGAGGGGGGGGGGGTAGTGAGAGGGGAGGGGGGTAATGTGTGGTGTAGAAGGGAGTCGGGGGAAAATAGGCGTAACCCATGTCGAGAGTGAGCGAGGGCGCCATCGGGGAAAGCACGGAGGGAAGAGAACGTTGAGAGAGAAAGGAGGAGAGAGGAGGTAGTGAGTGGATTGGGGCGTAGGGACGAGAAAGAGAGACAGCAGGGAGAGAGGAAGGAGTGGCAAAGAGAGATAGAGAGAATGAAGACAAAAGGGAGAACATTTCGAAAGTTAAGAAAGCAAGACGACGGATAGCGTGGAAGAGGGAGGGGGGGGGGGAGAACAAAATAAAAGGAACATAGGGTAAACATAAGAAGAATGAGACACAAGGAAGAAGGGAAAGGGGGGAGAGACAAGGATGGAGAAAAACACCATGGGTTAAGGAAATGGGCGGAACGAGGGGAAGCCATCGGTCGAGCGAGTGACTTGGAGGGGAAACATGGATGACCCAAAGATAATTTTTTTGTTTTCCCTAATATCTTGCTCAAGGAATCTAGCCTGTTTGGAAGCATTACCGTATATACGAAAAGTCCAAATAAAATAAATTTGTCCCAAGTACGGTATCTGATGTGAATTGTTCAGGGCCAGGTATGGCACTGGCCCTGTTGTGCTTGTTACAGAAGTATTGTGGAATTCGTAGCATTGTGTAACTTTGTGTACCATAGTCTCAGATCCCGAACTATGAAGCATACCAACATTGCTTTACCGCTATGTTATAATATTACCAATGCCAAATTCAGGAAGCTCTGGAAGTTCATTGTGTCACTAGCCTAATTTTGTTCCGCTCGAAGCCGAAATATAAAGGATTTGTTCATTATTGTATCTATACTTCCGGATATACTGTATGTTAAGTGTTAGAATTCGGTAGGACACGTTTATTGTGGCAGCTAAATTAAGGTAAATATTTGTTTTCTGTTGCTTAAGAATGGTAACAGTATATTTTGCTGCCTACACGATTTGTTATCGATTCCGTATCTATTTATATATAATATATAAGAATGTATCACTCCAAATATCACACACACACATCGGGTTGGTCTAGTGGTCTAAGGTGCCGTGCGTTAACCGCAAAGTTGAGAGTTCAAGTTCCCCAGAACCTTAAAAGTTTTTGTTTTGTTTTCGACTAACCTGAGGATTGTACCGTTGTCCCTCCCCAGCCAAGCTGCTCAACTATCAGCTTGCTTTAGCCTACACACACTCTCACCAGTGCATCTGACTATGTACTATGGTGGAATCTCAGGCACCTCACGGACGCAGGTGACCTCGTAGTTAAGGTAGAATAAACATTGGATTGTATCTAAGTTAAGAAAAACGGTAGATTTTCAGCCTTACGACTGCAAGTAAAAAATAAACCAACAATTATTAGTATTATCACACACACACACGCACGCACGCACGCACGCACGCACGCACACACACACACACACACACACACACACACACACACACACACACACACACACACACACACACACACACACACACACACACACACACACACACACGTACACACGTGGTGGCGAAATGACATGACAGGTCGGCATTAAAAAACACAAATAACACGCTTTAAAAAAAATATATATATATATATACTCCCCAGCAACCAACCTGTGATCCTGCGGTAACGAGGAAAGCCGCAACCATCCCCCAGAATCAATCGGTAATGATATATTTGTGTTCACTCCCGTATTATACCCCCGCATCACGCACCGTACTGCACCTCACGCAAACTATCACGCTATGCACGTCTCTCTCTCTCTCTCTCTCTCTCTCTCTCTCTCTCTCTCTCTCTCTCTCTCTCTTAAAGACTGTACGCTATGGTAGTCTTCAACATACAAAATCCTTAGCATTCCAGCCAAAGCAATTCACGACACACACACACACACACACACACACACACACACACACACACACACACACACACACACACACACACACACACACACACACACACACACACACACACACACACACACACACACACACACACACACACACACACACACACACACACCACACACACACACACACACACACACACACACACACACACACACACGTGGTGGCGAAATGACATGACAGGTCGGCATTAAAAAACACAAATAACACGCTTTAAAAAAAATATATATATATATATACTCCCCAGCAACCAACCTGTGATCCTGCGGTAACGAGGAAACCCGCAACCATCCCCCAGAATCAATCGGTAATGATATATTTGTGTTCACTCCCGTATTATATCCCCGCATCACGCACCGTACTGCACCTCACGCAAACTATCACGCTATGCACGTCTCTCTCTCTCTCTCTCTCTCTCTCTCTCTCTCTCTCTCTCTCTCTCTCTTAAAGACTGTACGCTATGGTAGTCTTCAACATACAAAATCCTTAGCATTCCAGCCAAAGCAATTCACCACACACACACACACACACACACACACACACACACACACACACACACACACACACACACACACACACACACACACACACACACACACACACACACACACACACACACACACACACACACATGTACACAAAATGAGCAACACAAAGTAGCATTACATTAGAGCATTAGGTTTGGATGAATTCTCTTGTGGAACTGTACAGGCCATTCGACGTTCCGACAATTTTACTCACTACTCAATATGAACAAAAACCTAATACTTTTCCAAGTGACATTGGTTGAAGAAAGTGGATACCGGTATAGGTAATATGGCATACTTAGTACAAATAGAGAATACGCCGTAATATAATAAGCAATATACCTGCACTCTTTTACCCTGACTAGTCCTGGTATACCTGTCTGTGCTCCCCCTAATTTAATGCATGCCGCACAAACATGGTCATGCAAACACATACACAATCAGGCAGACATGCACGCACCCACGCACAATTACAATAATCTGTGTATAGTGCGCGCGCGCGCGCTCTCTCTCTCTCTCTCTCTCTCTCTCTCTCTCTCTCTCTCTCTCTCTCTCTCTCTCTCTCTCTCTCTCTCTCTCTCTCTCTCTCTCTCTCTCACTCTCTCTCTCTCTCTCTCTCTCTCTCTCTCTCTCTCTCTCTCTCTCTATGTGTGTGTGTGTTGTTTATTCTGGCCAAACATGTACACAACACAAACATAAGAAGTTTCACCCATTGGAATCTGCGAACCTTTAAAGCCAAAATCTGAAGAATGTTGTATATAATATAGCATAGCCTTATCTCGCTTGGGTTCTATACTGATTTAACTGGGTGTGTACCGTACATATTATAACTAGTAAGTGTACATGCAAATGCACCAATGATAATTTTGTGTCGCCCAAATTGCGTTGCAGTAGAACATACTGAACACTGTGTACAGGCTAATACGATTTGGGAAAGGTCAATGGCATTAGCTCTTGTCTGCCGATCTGTACACGGAAAAATCGATAAATTGACAATGGTTGGTATATATTAAGATCAACAATAAAGGTAATCGTATTAGACTAGTAACCAACCAACATTAATTGATATATAGTTGAGCTGACTTACATATTACTGTTGCATAACATTGGATGGGGATAAACTTAACAGTACGGTACACATACAATAGTACCGTAACAATGAAATATGCGTCAAGACTAAATAACATTTTATTTAAGTCACTGGTATAGAGTATCTGGTAATGAATGGTTGAACTATAACAAGAACAAAATAGCGACAAAGATGAAAATAAACCTGAAGTGAAGAGACCGACCGTGAGAGGTAAGAAGCCGCACCCCTCGCCACACTTTTCATTGCCCAGTATCACAATGGTCTTGGTTCTCCTACAGCCTATATGGTGCCGCCCGTGTGACTCATTCATACGACAAAATCACAAGAATACCTATTTTCCCAGCAATTTCAGATCGTCAACATAAATTATAGGGTAGGCGCTAGTTGAATTAGTATTAGTATCTAGCTTGAAGCTTGACTGCGTTAGGAGGCTGAGTTATGGTAATATAGATCATTCAGGACCAGTCTTACCAAATAAACAAACCTGCTAAATTGATCATGTGACTCCTTCTTTAGTTGTGCTCATAGGTGACCGGTCAACTCAACCAGTACCGGTAGATCATTTCAACCAGTAGCTCTCAACCAGTACCAAATCAACCAATACGGTTAGGTTAGTACTATATATTGGCACTGGTTTGGTTGGTCTGGGTTAATTTGGCACTGGTTGAGAGCTACTGGTTGAAATGGTCTACTGGTTGAGATGACATGGAACCGTAGTGCTCATACGTTCACCCTTTACAACCTCTCCCAGACCCTCACGCGGCCATTGTCGCATTCCTACCACTCGGAAGAAAACTCGTTCAATCTTTAGTTAACACACACACACGAGAAGCAGTGGAAAGTTACATATAGTTACGTATATTTACAGACTGCACAAACCCTGCGACCCCTACTAGGCAGTCCGGACTTAATTCTAACAAAATTTGCTAAGTGGACGGAAACGCTAGCAAAGCAGAAGGCTCTCTCCCCACCCACCACACAGACAGAGAGAGAGAGAATACGAGAGGAAACGGAAAGCGAGATACAGGGAGACCAGGAAGACTAAGAGGGGAGGAGACTACAAGGGAAACTATAAGTGATGGGAGTGGCTGCGAGGGGAAGATAGAGCGATTTAAGAGGTCCAAAAGAGGTAGAGATTGGGAGGACGTCTATAAGGGAGATTTAATGAAAGGAGAGAGATGGGGAAGCAGGGAGAGCCTGATTGATAGAAATACTGTAATCAATTATAGGTAGAGTTAGCCTATAGCAAAATACTGTAGGTCGAAACGTGTTAGATATTGGAAGGGAGACTAAACGAGAGATTAAATGAGTGGGGCGAGATGGACAAAGAGAGGCTGAGTGAAAGCATTAGTCGGAAAAGGCTGTGGAAGGAACAGAGAACACAAAATGCGAAAAGACAAAGCATGGGAACTACAGTCAATATATATTCCAGATGGAAAATACTGAAGTAAATTACGGGAGAAAGTATAACTAAGCACACCCACACACAAGGCGAAAACGAAATGTAGATTTTACCCCAAAGATAAATAGAGAACTTTCTGACTAACAAAGCAAGCAAAATTATGGCATTCCAAGCAAGTTCAACTGGTCCAGTAAAGTGCGGTGCCCCCTTACCACACAGACCCATTAGCTGATCGTAAAACTGACCAGACAGAGCTCGTTCCTCAGTTCCTTGGGTCCTGGACTGCCACTTCGAGCTCTGGGAAGGGCGGAGTGGGGTTGGGTGGGATCTGAGAGAGTTGAGGGGGGTCTGAGAGGGTTGAGTGGGATTTGAGAGGGTTGAGGGGGTTTTAAGAGGGTTGGGTGGGAGCTGAGAAAATTGAGTGGGGTCTGAAAGGTTTGGGTGGGGATTGCGCGAGCTGGAAGGGTAAAAACAGAGAACAAATAAAAGGGGATTCAAGAGATCTGAGTCAAGATTAAGAAGCCTAGTTGAGAGCCTAGGAAGGTAGGGCATAGCGTCAGAGGGATTGAAGAGCGAGGGTAGAACGTAACAACAGGAAAACAAAACGGAGACGTAGCTAAGAAAACCTGAGGAGAACTAGACAGAATGGGTGGGGAAGGAGCTGGCACAAAATGAAAAAAGTTGTAAAGTATTTGACAGATGAGGGAAGCTGAGAAGGCCGAGTGTGTGTGCAGCGAGAGAAAATCAAGAGAACGAGGATGACAGAATGGAGGAAGAGTGAGGCAAGGAAGTGAAAAAGAGTCAGAGCAGGTACTAAGAGTGAGTACAGAAAGTGACAGCATAACAAGAGTGAGTACAAAAAGCGAGCGCATATTAAGAGTGAGAGCAGGAAATAAGAGTGAGGCCAGAAAGGGACACCAAGCAATAAGA